>CAKAJE020000832.1:0-43890 GCA_916610135.2 Macropis europaea
CATGAAATGACGAGTAAAATGCACTATTAAACTTCTATGATAGGGCAATCAAAGACCCGATTAGATCATTTTAAATTATGGTTAATATAAGAATTCAGCGAATTTCTATCACATTTGTTCAATTTACGTCGCTCCTATTTCACATAGCGTATTGTGCTAAGCGGCACCTCAAAGCGCATGAAATGATGAGTAAAATGCACTATTAAACTTTTATGGAAGGGTAATCAGAGACCCCATTAGATCATTATGTATTATGGTTAATATAAGAATTCAGTGTATTCCTATCACATTTGTTCAATTTACGTCGCACCTATTTCAGATAGCGTATTGGGCTAGGCGGGACCTTAAAGCGCATGAAATGACGAGGAAAATGCACTATTAAACTTCTATGATAGGGCAATCAGAGACCCGAATAGATCATATTATATTATGGTTAATATAAGAATTCTGCGTAATTCTATCACATTTGTTCAATTTACGTTGCTCCAACTTCAGATAGCATATAGGGATAAGCGGCACCTAAAAGCGCATGAAATGCCGAGCAGAATGCATTATTAAACTTCTATGATAGAGCAATCAGAGACCCGATTAGATCATTTTATATTATGGTTAATATAAGAATTCAGCGTTATTCTATCACATTTGTTCAAGTTACGTGGCTCCTACTTCAGATAGCGTATTGGGCTAAGCAGCATCTTAAAGCGCATGAAATGTCGAGTAAAATGCAGTACAAAACTTCTAGGATAGGGCAATCAGAGACCCGATTAGATCATTCTATATTATGGTTAATATAAGAATTCAGCGAAACTTTATCACACTTGTTCAATTTACGTAGCTCCAATTTCAGATAGCGTGTTGGGCAAGGCGGCACCTTTAAGCGCATGAAATGACGAGTAAAATGCGATATTAAACTTCTATGATAGGGCAATCAGAGACCCGATTAGATCATTTTATATTATTGTTAATATAAGAATTCAACGTAATTTTATCACATTTGTTCAATTTATGTCGCTCCTCTTTCAGATAGCGTATTGGGCTAGGCGGCACCTAAAGCGCATGAAATGACGAGTGAAATGCACTATTAAACTTCTATGATAGGGCAATCAGAGACCCGAATATGTCGTATTATATTATGTTAATATAAGAATTCTGCGTAATTCTATCACGTTTGTTCAATTTACGTAGCTCCAGTTTCACATAGCGTATTGGAATAGGCGGCATCTTAAATCGCATGAAATGTCGAGTAAGAGGCACTTCTAAACTTCTCGGATAGGGCAATCAGAGACCCGATTAGATCATTTTATATTATTGTTAATATAAGAATTCAACGTAATTTTATCACATTTGTTCAATATATGTCGCTCCTATTTCAGATAGCGTATTGGGCTAGGCGGCACCTTAAAGCACATGAAATGACGAGTAAATGCACTATTAAACTTCTATGATAGGGCAATCAAAGACCCGATTAGATCATTTTAAATTATGGTTAATATAAGAATTCAGCGACATACTGTCACATTTGTTCAATTTACGTCGCTCCTACTTCAGATAGCGTATTGGGCTATGCGGCATCTCAAAGCGCATGAAATGCCGAGTGAAATGCACTGTTAAACTTCTAGGGTAGGGGCGACCAGAGACCCGATTAGATCGTCTTATATTATGACTAATTTAAGAATGCAGCGTAATTCTATCACATTTGTTCAATTTACGTCGCTCCTATTTCAGATATTATATTGGGCTAGACGGCATCTTAAAGCGCGTGGAATGCCGAGTAATATGCACTACTAAAGTTCACGGATTTGGGCAATCAGAGACCCGATTAGGTCATCTTCTTTATGATTAATATAAGAATTCAGCCTAATTCTATCACACTTGTTCAATTTACGTAGCTCCAATTTCAGGTAGCGTATTGAGCTAGGCGGCACCTTAAAGCGCATGAAATGACGAGTAAAATGCACTATTAAACTTCTACGATAGGGCAATCAAAGACCCGATTAGATCATTTTAAATTATGGTTAATTTAAGAATTCAGCGAAACTTTATCACACTTGTTCAATTTACGTAGCTCCAATTTCAGATAGTGTATTGGGCTATGCGGCACCTTAAAGCACACGAAATTACGAGTAAAATGCACTATTAAACTTCTATGATAGGGCAATCAGAGACCCGAATAGATCATATTATATTATGGTTAATATACGAATTCAGCGTAGATCTATTACGTTTGTTCAATTTACGTCGCTCCTACTTCAGGTAGCGTATTGCGCTAGGCGGCAATTTAAAGCGCATCAAATGACGAGTAAAATGCACTACTGAGCTTCTTTGATAGGGCAATCAGAGACCCGACTACATCATTTTATATTATGGTTAATATAAGAATTCAGCGAAATTCTATCACATTTGTTCAATTTACCTCGCTCCTATTTCAGATAGCGTATTGGGCTAGGCGGCACCTTAAAGCGCATGAAATGCCGATCAAAATGCACTATTAAACTTCTATGATAGGGCAATCATAGATCCGGTTAGATCATTCTATATTATGGTTAATATAAGAATTCTGCTTAATTCTATCAAATTTGTTCAATTTACGTCGCTCCTATTGCAGAGAGCGTATTGAGCTAGGCGGCACCTTAAAGCGCATGAAATGATGAGTAAAATGCACTATTAAACTTCTATGATAGGGCAATCAAAGACCCGATTAGATCATTTTAAATTATGGTTAATATAAGAATTCAGCGAATTTCTATCACATTTGTTCAATTTACGTCGCTCCTATTTCGGATAGCGTATTGTGCTAAGCGGCACCTCAAAGCGCATGAAATGATGAGTAAAATGCACTATTAAACTTTTATGGAAGGGCAATCAGAGACCCCATTAGATCATTATGTATTATGGTTAATATAAGAATTCAGTGTATTCCTATCACATTTGTTCAATTTACGTCGCACCTATTTCAGATAGCGTATTGGGCTAGGCGGGACCTTAAAGCGCATGAAATGACGAGGAAAATGCACTAATAAACTTCTATGATAGGGCAATCAGAGACCCGAATAGATCATATTATATTATGGTTAATATAAGAATTCTGCGTAATTCTATCACATTTGTTCAATTTACGTTGCCTCCAACTTCAGATAGCATATAGGGATAACCGGCACCTAAAGCGCATGAAATGCCGACCAAAATGCACTATTAAACTTCTATGATAGAGCAATCAGAGACCCGATTAGATCATTTTATATTATGGTTAATATAAGAATTCAGCGTTATTCTATCACATTTGTCCAATTTACGTGGCTCCTACTTCAGATAGCGTGTTGGGCTAGGCGGCACCTTTAAGCGCATGAAATGACGAGTAAAATGCACTACCAACCTTCTATGATAGGGCAATCAGAGACCCGATTAGATCATTTTATATTATGGATAATATAAGAATTCAGTGAAATTCTATAACATTTGTTCAATTGACGTAGCTCCAATTTCAGATAGCGTATTGGACTAGGCGGCATCTTAAAGCGCATGAAATGTCGAGTAAAATGCACTATTAAACTTCTATGATAGGGCAATCAGAGACCCGAATAGATGGTATTATATTATGGTTAATATAAGAATTCTGCGTAATTCTATCACATTTGTTCAATTTACGTCGCCCCTATTTCAGATAGCGTATTGGGCTAGGTGGCATCTTAAAGCGCATGAAATGTCGAGTAAAATGCGATATAAAACTTCTATGATAGGGCAATCAGAGACCCGATTAGATCATTTTATGTTATTGTTAATATAAGAATTCAACGTAATTTTATCACATTTGTTCAATTTATGTCGCTCCTATTTCAGATAGCGTATTGGGCTAGGCGGCACCTTAAAGCGCATGAAATGACGACTAAAATGCACTATTAAACTTCTATGATAGGGCAATCAGAGACCCGAATAGGTCGTATTATATTATGGTTAATATAAGAATTCTGCGTAATTCTATCACGTTTGTTCAATTTACGTAGCTCCAGTTTCAGATAGCGTATTGGAATAGGCGGCATCTTAAATCGCATGAAATGTCGAGTAAAATGCACTTCTAAACTTCTCGGATAGGGCAATCAGAGACCCGATTAGATCATTTTATATTATTGTTAATATAAGAATTCAACGTAATTTTATCACATTTGTTCAATATATGTCGCTCCTATTTCAGATAGCGTATTGGGCTAGGCGGCACCTTAAAGCACATGAAATGACGAGTAAAATGCACTATTAAACTTCTATGATAGGGCAATCAAAGACCCGATTAGATCATTTTAAATTATGGTTAATTTAAGAATTCAGCGAAACTTTATCACACTTGTTCAATTTACGTAGCTCCAATTTCAGATAGTGTATTGGGCTATGCGGCACCTTAAAGCACACGAAATTACGAGTAAAATGCACTATTAAACTTCTATCATAGGGCAATCAGAGACCTGGTTAGATCATTTTATATTACGCTTAATAAAAGAATTCAGCGAAATTCTGTCACATTTGTTCAATTTACGTCGCTCCTACTACAGATAGCGTATTGGGCTAAGCGGCATCTTAAAGCGCGTGGAATGACGAGTGATATTCACTACTGAACTTCTCGGATAGGTCAATCAGAGACCCCATTAGATCATTTTATATTATGGTTAATATAAGAATTCAGCGAATTACTATCACATTTGTTCAATTTACGTCTTTCCTATTTCAGATAGCGTATTGTGCTAAACGGCACCTTAAAGCGCATGAAATGTCGAGTAAAATGCACTATTAAACTTCTAGGGTAGGCAAACAGAGACCCGATTAGACCATTTCATATTATGGTTAATTTAAGAATTCAGCGAAACTCTATCACACTTGTTCAATTTACGTAGCTCCAGTTTCGTATAGCGCATTGGGCTAGGCGGCATCTTGCGCACGGAATGAGGAGTACAATGCACTAATAAACTTCTAGGATAGGGCAATCAGAATCCCGATCAGATCATCTTATATTATTGTTAATTTAAGAATTCATCGTAACTCTATCACATTTTGTCCAATTCACGTCGCTCCTACACCAGATACCGTATTGAGCTAGGCGGCATCTTAAAGCGCATGGAATGGCGAGTAAAATGCACTACTAATCCTCTCAGATACGGCCATCAGGGACCGAATTAGATGATTCTATAACATGGTTAATATAAGAATTCAGCGAGATTCTATCACATTTGTTCAATTTACGTCGCTCCTATTTCAGGTAGCGTATTGTGCTAGGCGGCATCTTAAAGCGCGTGGAATGACGAGTAAAATGCACTATTAAACTTCTATGATACGGCAATCAGAGACCCGAATAGATTATTTTATATTATGGTTAATATACGAATTCGGCGAAATTCTATCACATTTGTTCAATTTACGTCGCTCCTATTTCAGAGAGCGTGTTGTGCTAAGCGGCATCTCAAAGCGCATGAAATGACGAGTAAAATGCACTATTAAACTTTTATGAAAGGGTAATCAGAGACCCCATTAGATCATTTTATATTATGGTTAATATAAGAACTCAGTGTATTTCTATCACATTTGTTCAATTTACGTCGTTATTATTTCAGATAGCGTATTGGGCTAAGCGGCACCTTAAAGCGCATAAAATGACGAGTAAAATGAACTGTTAAACTTCTGTGACAGGGCAATCATAGACCCGAATAGCTCATATTATATTAATGTGAATATAAGAATTCTGCGTAAATATATCACAGTTGTTCAATTTACGTCGCTCCTATTTCAGGTAGCGTATTGGTCTAGGCGGCATCTTAAAGCGCGTGGAAGGAGGAGTAAAATGCACTATTAAAATTCTAGGGTAGGGCAAACAGAGACCCGATTAGATCATTTTATGTTATGGTTAATTTAAGAATTCAGCGAGATTCTATCACATTTGTTCAATTTACGTCGCTCCTATTTCAGATAGTATATTGGGCTAGGCGGCATCTTAAAGCGCGTGGATTGACGAGTAAAGTGCACTACTAACCTTCTATGATAGGGCAATCAGAGACCAGATTAGATCATCTTATATTATGATTAATATAAGAATTCAGTATAATTCTATCACATTTGTTCATTTTACGACGCTCCTATTTCAGATAGCGTATTGGACTAAACGGCACATTAAAGCGCATGAAATTGCGAGTAAAATGCACTACTAAACTTCTAGGATAGGGCAATCAGAGACCCGATTAGGTCATCTTATATTATGATTAATATAAGAATTCAGCGTAATTCTATCCCACTTGTTCAATTTATGTCGCTCCTATTTTAGATAGCGGATTGGGCTAAGTGGCACCTTAAAGCGCATGAAATGACGAGTAAAATGCACTGTGAAACTTCTTTGATAGGGCAATCAGAGACCCGTTTAGAACATTTTATATTATTGTTAATATGAGAATGCAGCGTAATTTTATCTCATTTGTTCAATTTACGTCGCCTCTATTTCAGATAGCGTATTGGGCTAGGTGGCATCTTAAAGCGCATGAAATGGCGAGTACAATGCACTATTAAGCTTCTAGGGCAGGGTAAACAGAGACCCGATTAGATCATGTTATATTATGGTTAATTTAAGAATTCAGCGAAACTCTATAACACTTGTGCAACTTACGTCGCCCCTATTTCAGATATCGGATTGGGCTAGACGGCACCTTAAAGCGCATGAAATGACGAGTAAAATGCACTATTAAACTTCTATGGTAGGGCAATCAGAGACCCGAATAGATCATATTATATTATGGTTAATATACGAATTCAGCGTAGGTCTATTACGTTTGTTCAATTTACGTCGCTCCTACTTCAGGTAGCGTATTGCGCTAGGCGGCAATCTAAAGCGCATCAAATGACGAGTAAAATGCACTACTGAGCTTCTTTGATAGGGCAATCAGAGACCCGACTACATCATTTTATATTATGGTTAATATAAGAATTCAGCGAAATTCTATCACATTTGTTCAATTTACCTCGCTCCTATTTCAGATAGCGTATTGGGCTAGGCGGCACCTTAAAGCGCATGAAATGCCGAACAAAATGCACTATTAAACTTCTATGATAGGGCAATCATAGATCCGGTTAGATCATTCTATATTATGGTTAATATAAGAATTCTGCGTAATTCTATCAAATTTGTTCAATTTACGTCGCTCCTATTGCAGAGAGCGTATTGAGCTAGGCGGCACCTTAAAGCGCATGAAATGATGAGTAAAATGCACTATTAAACTTCTATGATAGGGCAATCAAAGACCCGATTAGATCATTTTAAATTATGGTTAATATAAGAATTCAGCGAATTTCTATCACATTTGTTCAATTTACGTCGCTCCTATTTCGGATAGCGTATTGTGCTAAGCGGGACCTTAAAGCGCATGAAATGACGAGGAAAATGCACTATTAAACTTCTATGATAGGGCAATCAGAGACCCGAATAGATCATATTATATTATGGTTAATATAAGAATTCTGCGTAATTCTATCACATTTGTTCAATTTACGTTGCTCCAACTTCAGATAGCATATAGGGATAAGCGGCACCTTAAAGCGCATGAAATGCCGACCAAAATGCACTATTAAACTTCTATGATAGAGCAATCAGAGACCCGATTAGATCATTTTATATTATGGTTAATATAAGAATTCAGCGTTATTCTATCACATTTGTCCAATTTACGTGGCTCCTATTTCAGATAGCGTATTGGGCTAAGCGGCACCTTAAAGCGCATGAAGTGGCGAATAAAATGCACTATTAAACTTCTAGGGTAGGGCAAACAGAGACCCGATTAGATCATTTTATATTATTGTTAATATAAGAATTCAACGTAATTTTATCACATTTGTTCAATTTATATCGCTCCTATTTCAGATAGCGTATTGGGCTAGGCGGCACCTTAAAGCGCATGAAATGGCGAGTAAAATGCACTACTATGCTTCTAGGATAGGGCAATCAGAGACCCGAATAGATCGTATTATATTATGGTTAATATAAGAATTCTGCGTAATTCTATCACGTTTGTTCAATTTACGTAGCTCCAATTTCAGATAGCGTATTGGGCTAGGCGGCATCTTAAAGCGCATGAAATGTCGAGTAAAATGAACTACTAAACTCCTCGGATAGGGCAATCAGAGACCCGATTAGGTCATCTTATATTATGGTTAATATAAGAATTCATAGAAATTTTATCACATTTGTTCAGTTTACGTCGCCCCTATTTCAGATAGCGTATTGGGCTAGGCGGCATCTTAAAGCGCATGAAATGTCGAGTCAAAGGCTCTACTAAACTTCTCTTATAGGTCTAACAGAGACCCGATTAGGTCATCTTATATTATTGTTAATATAAGAATTCTGCGTAATTCTATCACATTTGTTTAATTTTTGTCGCTCCTATTTCAGATAGCGTATTGGGCTAGGCGGCACCTTAAACCGCATGAAGTGACGAGTAAAACGCACTACTAAACTCCTATGATAGGGCAATCAGAGACCCGAATAGATCGTATTATATTATGGTTAATATAAAAATTCCGCGTAATTCAATCACGTTTGTTCAATTTACGTCGCTCCAATTTCAGATATCGTATTGGGCTAGGCGGCATCTGAAAGCGCATGAAATGTCGAGTAAAATGCACTACTAAACTTCTCGGATAGGGCAATCAGAGACCCGATTAGGTCATCTTATATTATGGTTAATATAAGAATTGAGCGAAATTCTATCACATTTTGTCAATTTACGTAGCTCCAATTACAGATAGCGTATTGTGCTAAGCAGCACCTTAAAGCGCATGAAATGACGAGTAAAATGCACTATTAAACTTCTATGAGAGGGCAATCGGAGACTCGATTAGATCTTTTATATTATTGTTAAAATAAGAATTCATCGAGATTCTATCACAATTGTTCAATTTAGGACGCTCCTATGTCAGATAGCGTATTTGGCGAGGCGGCATCTTAAAGCGCATGAAATGACGAGTAAAATGCACTATCAAACATCTATGATAGGGCAATCAGAGACCCGATTAGATCATTTTATATTATGGTTAATATAAGAATTCCGCGTAACTCTATCATATTTGTTCAATTTACGTCGCTCCCATTTCAGATAGCGTACTGAGCTAGGTAGCATCTTAAAGCGCATGAAATGTCGAGTAAAATGCACTATTAAACTTCTGGGGTAGGGTAAACAGAGACCCGATTAGATCATTTTATATTATGGTTAATATAAGAATTCTGGGTAATTCTATAACGTTGGTTCAATTTACGTCGCTTCAACTTCAGATAGCGTATTGGGCTAGACAGCACCTTAAAGCGCATGAAATGACGAGTAAAATGCACTATCAAACTTCTATGTTAGGGCAATCAGAGACCCGATTAGATCATTTTAAATTATGGTTAAGATAAGTATGCAACGTAATTCTATCACATATGTTCAATTTACGACGCTCCTGTTTCAGATAGCGTATTTGGCGAGGCGGCATCTTAAAGCGCATGAAATGGCGACTGAAATGCACTACTATACTTCTCGGATAGGGCAATCAGAGACCCGACTTGCTCATCTTATATTATGATTAATATAAGAATTCAGCGTAATTCTATCACATTTGTTCAATTTACGTCGCTCCTATTTCAGATAGCATATTGAGCTAGGCGGCATCTTAGAGCACGTGGAATGACGACTAAAATGCACTACTAACATTCTATGATAGGGCAATCAGAGAACCGATTAGATCACTTTATATTATGGTTAATATAAGAATTCAGAGAAATTCTATCACCTTTGTTCAATTTACGTCACTCCTATTTCAGATGCCGTATTGGTCTAGGTGGCATCTTAAAGCGCATGAAATATCGAGTAAAATGATCTACTAAACTTCCCGGATAGGGCAATCAGACACCCGATTAGGTCATCTTATATTATGATTAATATAAGAATTCAGCGTAATTCTATCACATTTGTTCAATTTACGTCGCTCCTATATCATATAGCGTTTGGGCTAGGCGGCATCTTAAAGCGCATGAAATGGCGAGCAAAATGATCTCTTAAGCTTCTCGGATGCGGCCATCAGAGACCCAATTAAATCATTTTGTATTATTGTTAATATAAGAATTCAGCGAAATTCTATCACATTTGTTCAATTTACGTCGCTCCTATTTCAGATAGCGAATGGGGTAAGCGGCATCTTAAAGCGCATGAAATGCCGAGTAAAATGCACTACTAAACTTCTAGGTTAGGGCAGTCAGAGACTCGACTAGATCATTTTATATTATTGTTAATATAAGAATTCAACGTAATTTTATCACATTTGTTCAATTTACGTCGCCCCTATTTCAGATAGCGTGTTGGGCTAGGTGGCATCTTAAAGCGCATGAAATGTCGAGTAAAATGCACTATTAAACTTCTAGGGTAGGGCAAACAGAGACCCGATTAGATCATTTTATATTATGAATTAAGAATTCAGCGGTATTCTATCACATTTGTTCAATCTACGTCGCTCGTATTTCAGATAGCGTATTGGACTAGGCGGCATCTTAAAGCGCGTGGAATGACGAGTAAAATGCACTACTAACCTTCTATGATAGGGCAATGAGAGACCCGATTAGATCATTTTATATTATGGTTGATATAAGAATTCAGCGAAATTCTATCACATTTGTTCAATTTACGTCGCCCCTATTTCAGACATCGTATTGGGCAAAGGGGCAACTTAAAGCGCATGAAATGACGAGTAAAATGAACCATTAAACTTCTATGATAGAGCAATCAGAGACCCGAATAGATCGTATTATATTATGGTTAATATAAGAATTCTGCGTAATTCTATCACATTTGTTCAATTTATGTTGCTCCTATTTAAGATAGCGCACTGGGCTAGGTGGCACCTTAAAGCGCATGAAATGTCGAGTAAAATGCACTACTAAACTTCTCGGATAGGGCAATCAGAGACCCGATTAGGTCATCTTATATTATGATTAATATAAGAATTCAGCGTATTTCTATCACATTTGTTCAATTTACATCGCTCCTATTTCAGATAGCGTATTGGGCTAGGCGGCATCTTAAAGCACATGGACTGATGAGTAAAATGCACTATTAAACTTCTATGATAGGGCAATCAGAGACCCAATTAGATCATTCTATATTATCGTTAATATAAGAATTCAGCGAACGTCTATCACATTTGTTCAATTTACGTAGCTCCAATTTCAGATAGCGTATTGGGCTAAGCGGCATCTCAAATCGCATGAAATGGCGAGTAAAATGCACTACTAATCTTGTAGGGTATGGCAAACAGAGACCCGATTAGATCATTTTATATTACGGTTAATATAAGAATTTAGCGTAACTCTATCACATTTGTTCAATTTACGTCGCTCCTATTTCAGATAGCGGACTCGGCTAGGCGGTATCTTAAAGCGCATGAACAGTCGAGTAGAATGCACTATTAAACTTCTATGGTAGGGCAATCAGAGACCCGAATGGATCGTATTATATTATGGTCAATATAAGAATTCTAGGTAATTCTATCACGTTTGTTCAATTTACGTAGCTCCAATTTCAGATAGCGTATTGGGCTAGGCGGTATCTTAAAGCGCATGAACAGTCGAGCAGAATGCACTATTAAACTTCTATGGTAGGGCAATCAGAGACCCGAATGGATCGTATTATATTATGATCAATATAAGAATTCTGCGTAATTGTATCACGTTTGTTCAATTTACGTAGCTCCAATTTCATATAGCGTATAGGGCTAGGCGGCATCTTAAAGCGCATGAAATGTTGTGTAAAATGCACTACTAAACTTCTCGGATAGGGCAATCAGAGACCCGATTAGGTCATCTTATACTATGGTTAATATAAGAAGTCAGCGAAATTTTATCACATTTGCTCAATTTACGTCGCCCCTATTTCAGATAGCGTATTGGGCTAGGTGGCATCTTAAAGCCCATAAAATGGCAAGTAAGATGCACTATTAAACTTCTAGGGTAGGGTAAACAGAGACCCGAATAGATCATTTTATATTATGGTTAATTTAAGAATTCAGCGGAATTCTACCACATTCGTTCAATATACGTCGCTCCTGTTTCAGATAGCGTATTGGGCTAAGTGGCATCTCAAAGCGCATGAAATGGCGAGTAAAATGCACTATCAAACTTCTAGGATAAGGCAAACAGAGACCTGATTAGATCATTTTATATTACGGTTAATATAAGAATTCAGCGTAATTCTATCACATTTGTTCAATTTACGTAGCTCCTATTCGAGGTAGCGTATTGGGCTGAGCAGCATCTCAAAGCGCATGAAATGGAGAGTAAAATGCACTATTAAACTTCTAGGGTAAGGCAAACAGAGACCCGATTAGATCATTTTACATTATGGTTAATATAAGAATTCAGCGAAATTCTATCACATTTGTTCAATTTACGTCGCTCCTACTTCAGATAGCGTATTGGGCCAAGCGGCACCTTAAAGCGCATGAAATGACGAGTAAAATGCACTATTAAACTTCTATGACAGGGCAATCAGAGACCCGAATATATCGTATTATATTATGGTTAATATAAGAATTCTGCGTAATTCTATCACGTTTGTTCAATTTACGTAGCTCCAATTTCATATAGCGTATAGGGCTAGGCGGCATCTTAAAGCGCATGAAATGTCGTGTAAAATGCACTACTAAACTTCTCGGATAGGGCAATCAGAGACCCGATTAGGTCATCTTATACTATGGTTAATATAAGAATTCAGCGAAATTTTATCACATTTGCTCAATTTACGTCGCCCCTATTTCAGATAGCGTATTGGGCTAGGTGGCATCTTAAAGCCCATAAAATGTCAAGTAAAATGCGCTATTAAACTTCTAGGGTAGGGTAAACAGAGACCCGATTAGATCATTTTATATTATGGTTAATTTAAGAATTCAGCGAAATTCTATCACACTTGTTCAATTTACGTCGCTCCTATTTCAGATAGCGTATTGGGCTAAGCGGCATCTCAAATCGCATGAAATGGCGAGTAAAATGCACTACTAATCTTGTAGGGTAAGGCAAACAGAGACCCGATTAGATCATTTTATATTACGGTTAATATAAGAATTTAGCGTAACTCTATCACATTTTTTCAATTTACGTCGCTCCTATTTCAGATAGCGGACTGGGCTAGGCGGTATCTTAAAGCGCATGAACAGTCGAGTAGAATGCACTATTAAACTTCTATGGTAGGGCAATCAGAGACCCGAATGGATCGTATTATATTATGGTCAATATAAGAATTCTGCGTAATTCTATCACGTTTGTTCAATTTACGTAGCTCCAATTTCAGATAGCGTATTGGGCTAGGCGGTATCTTAAAGCGCATGAACAGTCGAGTAGAATGCACTATTAAACTTCTATGGTAGGGCAATCAGAGACCCGAATGGATCGTATTATATTATGGTCAATATAAGAATTCTGCGTAATTCTATCACGTTTGTTCAATTTACGTAGCTCCAATTTCATATAGCGTATAGGGCTAGGCGGCATCTTAAAGCGCATGAAATGTCGTGTAAAATGCACTACTAAACTTCTCGGATAGGGCAATCAGAGACCCGATTAGGTCATCTTATACTATGGTTAATATAAGAATTCAGCGAAATTTTATCACAATTGCTCAATTTACGTCGCCCCTATTTCAGATAGCGTATTGGGCTAGGTGGCATCTTAAAGCCCATAAAATGTCAAGTACAATGCGCTATTAAACTTCTAGGGTAGGGTAAACAGAGACCAGATTAGATCATTTTATATTATGGTTAATTTAAGAATTCAGCGAAATTCTATCACACTTGTTCAATTTACGTCGCTCATATTTCAGATAGCGTATTGGGCTAGGCGGCATCTTAAAGCGCGTGGAATGACGAGTGAAATGCACTACTAACCTTCCATGATAGGGCAATCATAGACCCGATTAGATCATTTAATATTATTGTTAATATAAGAATTCAGCGTAATTTTATCACATTTGTTCTATTCACGTCGCGCCTATTTCAGATAGCGTAATGGGCTAGGTGGCATCTTAAAGCGCATGAAATGTAGAGTAAAATGCCCTATTAAACTTCTATGATAGGGCAATCAGAGACCCGAATAGATCATTTTAAATTGTGGTTAATATAAGAATTCAGTGTAATTCTATCACATTTATGCATTTTACGACGCTCCTATTTCAGATAGCGTATTGGGCTATGTGGCATCGTAAAGCGCATGGAATGTCGAGTACAATGCACTATGAAACTTCGAGGGTAAGGCAAACAGAGACCCGACTAGATCATTTTACATTATGGTTAATATAAGAATTCAGCGAAATTCTATCACATTTGTTCAATTTACGTCGCTCCTATTTCAGATAGCGCATTGGGCTAAGCGGCATCTCAAAGCGCATGATATGGCGAGTAAAATGCACTATTAAACTTCTAGGGTAGGGCAAACAGACACCCGATTAGATCATTTTATATTATGGTTAAATTAAGAATTCAGCGAAATTCTATCACATTTGTTCAATTTACGTCGCTCCTATTTCAGATAGCGTATTGGGATAAGCGGCATCTCAAAGCGCATGCAATGGCGAGTAAAATGCACTATTAAACTTCTAGGGTAGGGCGAACAGAGACCGGATTAGACCATTTTACATTATGGTTAATTCAAGAATTCAGCGAAATTCTATCACATTTGTTCAATTTACTTCGCTCCTATTTGATATAGCGTATTGGGCTAAGCGGCATCACAAAGCGCATGAAATGACGAGTGAAATGCACTATTAAACTTCTCGGGTAGGGCGAATAGAGACCTGATTAGATCATTTTACATTATGGTTAATATAAGAATTCAGCGTAATTCTATCACATTTGTTCAATTTACGTCACTCCTATTTCAGATAGCGTATTGGGCTAAGAGGCATCTCAAAGCGCATGAAATGACGAGAAAAATGCACTACTAATCTTGTAGGGTAAGGCAAACAGAGACCCGATTAGATCATTTTATATTACGGTTAATATAAGAATTTAGCGTAACTCTATCACATTTGTTCAATTTACGTCGCTCCTATTTCAGATAGCGCATTGGGCTAAGCGGCATCTCAAAGCGCATGAAATGGCGAGTAAAATGCACTATTAAACTTCTAGAGAAGGGTGAACAGGGACCCGTTTAGATCATTTTACATTATGGTTAATATAAGAATTCAGCAAAATTCTATCACATTTGTGCAATTTACGTCGCTCCTATTTCAGATAGCGTATTGGGCTAAGCGGCATCTCAAAGTGCATGAAATGGCGAGTAAAGTGCACTATTAAACTTCAAGGGAAGGGCAAACAGAGACCCGATTAGATCATTTTATATTACGGTGAGTATACGAATTCAGAGTAATCCTATCACATTCGTTCAATTTACGTCTCTCCTATTTCAGGTAACGTACTGGGCCAGGCGGCATCTTAAAGCGCGTGGAATGGCGAGTAAAATACACTATTAACCTTCTATGATAGGGCAATCAGAGACCCGATTAGATCATTTTATATTTTGGTTAATATAAGAATTCAGCGAAATTCTATCACGTTTGTCAAATAACGTCTCTCCTATTTCAGATAGCGTACTGGGCTAGGCGGCATCTCAAAGCGCATGAAATGACGAGTGGAATGCGCTATTAAACTTCTAGGTTAGGGCGAACAGAGACCCGACTAGATCATTTCATATTATGGTTAATTTAAGAATTCAGCGAAATTCTATCACATTTGTTCAATTTACGTCTTTCCTATTTCAGATAGAGTATTGGGCTAAGCGGCATCTCAAAGCGAATGAAATGGCGAGTAAAATGCACTACCAAACTTCTAGGGTAAGGCAAACAGAGTCCCGATTAGATCATTTTATATTACGGTTAATATAAGAATTCAGCGTAATTCTATCACATTTGTTCAATTTACGTCGCTCCTATTTCAGATAGCGTATTGGGCTAAGAGGCATCTCAAAGCGCATGAAATGGCGAGTAAAATGCACTATCAACTTTCTAGGGTAAAGCAAACAGAGACCCGATGAGATCATTTTATATTATGATTAATTTAAGAATTCAGCGAAATTCTACCACATTTGTTCAATTTACGTCGCTCCTATTTCAGATAGCGTGTTGTGCTAAGCGGCATCTCAAAGCGCATGAAATGGCGAGTAAAATGCACTATTATACTCCTAGGGTAGGGCAAACAGAGACCCGATTAGATCATTTTATATTATGGTTAATTTAAGAATTCTGCGAAATTCAATCACATTTGTTCAATTTACGTCGCTCCTATTTCAGGTAGCGTATTGGGCTAAGCAGCATCTTAAAGCGCATGAAATGTCGAGTAAAATGCAGTATAAAACTTCTAGGATAGGGCAATCAGAGACCCGATTAGATCATTCTATATTATGGTTAATATAAGAATTCTGCGTAATTCTATCAAATTTGTTCAATTTACGTCGCTCCTATTGCAGATAGCGTTTTGAGCTAGGCGGCACCTTAAAGCGCATGAACTGACGAGTAAAATGCACTATTAAACTTCTATGATAGGGCAATCAAAGACCCGATTAGACCATTTTAAATTATGGTTAATATAAGAATTCAGCGAATTTCTATCACATTTGTTCAATTTACGTCGCTCCTATTTCAGATAGCGTATTGGGCTAGGCGGCACCTTAAAGCACATGAAATGACGAGTAAAATGCACTATTAAACTTCTATGATAGGGCAATCAAAGACCCGATTAGATCATTTTAAATTATGGTTAATATAAGAATTCAGCGAAATACTGTCACATTTGTTCAATTTACGTCGCTCCTACTTCAGATAGCGTATTGGGCTATGCGGCATCTCAAAGCGCATGAAATGCCGAGTGAAATGCACTGTTAAACTTCTAGGGTAGGGCGACCAGAGACCCGATTAGATCATCTTATATTATGACTAATTTAAGAATGCAGCGTAATTCTATCACATTTGTTCAATTTACGTCGCTCCTATTTCAGATAATATATTGGGCTAGACGGCATCTTAAAGCGCGTGGAATGCCGAGTAATATGCACTACTAAAGCTCACGGATTTGGGCAATCAGAGACCCGATTAGGTCATCTTCTTTATGATTAATATAAGAATTCAGCCTAATTATATCACACTTGTTCAATTTACGTAGCTCCAATTTCAGATAGCGTATTGAGCTAGGCGGCACCTTAAAGCGCATGAAATGACGAGTAAAATGCACTATTAAACTTCTACGACAGGGCAATCAAAGACCCGATTAGATCATTTTAAATTATGGTTAATTTAAGAATTCAGCGAAACTTTATCACACTTGTTCAATTTACGTAGCTCCAATTGAAGATAGTGTATTGGGCTATGCGGCACCTTAAAGCACACGAAATTACGAGTAAAATGCACTATTAAACTTCTATGATAGGGCAATCAAAGACCCGATTAGATCATTTTAAATTTTGCTTAATATAAGAATTCAGCGAAATACTATCACATTTGTTCAATTTACGTCGCTCCTATTTCAGATAGCGTATTGGGCCAAGCGGCACATTAAAGCGCATGAAATGACGAGTAACATGCAGTATTAAACTTCTATGATACGGCAATCAGAGACCCGAATAGATCGTATTATATTATGGTTAATATAAGAATTCTGCGTAATTCTATCACGTTTGTTCAATTTACGTAGCTCCAATTTCAGATAGCGTATTGGGCTAGGCGGCATCTGAAAGCGCATGATACGTCGAGTAAAATGCACTACTAAACGTCTCAGATATGGCTAACAGAGACCCGATAAGGTCATCTTATATTATGGATAATATAAGAATTCAGCGAAATTTTATTACATTTTTTCAATTTACGTCGCCCCTACTTCAGATAGCGTATTGGGCCAAGCGGCACCTTAAAATGCATGAAATGGCGAGTAACATGCACTATTAAACTTCTATGATAGGGCGATCAGAGACCCGAAGAGATCGTATTATATTATGGTTAATATAAGAATTCTGCGTAATTCTATCACGTTTGTTCAATTTACGTAGCTCCAATCTCAGATAGCGTATTGGGCTAGACGGCATCTTAAAGCGCATGAAATGCCGACTAGAATGCACTACTAAACTTCTCGGATAGGGCAATCAGAGACCCGATTAGGTCATCTTATATTATGGTTAATATACGAATTCAGCGAAATTCTGTCACATTTGTTCAATTTACGTCGCTCCTATTTCAGATAGCGTATTGGGCTAGGCGGCATCTTAAAGCGCGTAGAATGACGAGTAAAATGCATTACTAACCTTCTATGGTAGGGCAATCAAAGACCCGATTGGATCATTCTATATTATGGTTAATAAAAGAATTGTGCGTAATTCTATCACATTTGTTCAATTTATGTCGCTCCTATTTCAGATAGCGTAGTGGGCTAGGCGGCACATTAAAGCGCATGAAATGCGAGTAAAATGCACTATTAATCTTCTCGGATAGGGCAATCAGAGACCCGATTAGGTCATCTTATATTATGGTTAATATAAGAATTCAGCGAAATTTTATTACATTTTTTCAATTTACGTCGCCCCTCCTTCAGATAGCGTATTGGGCCAAGCGGCACCTTAAAATGCACGAAATGGCGAGTAACATGCACTAGTAAACTTCTATGATAGGGCAATCAGAGGCCCGATTAGGTCATCTTATATTATGATTAATATAAGAATGCGGCGTAATTTTATCACATTTGTTCAATTTACGTCGCCCCTATTTCAGATAGCGTATTGGGCTAAGCGACATCTTAAAGCGCATGACATTTCGAGTAAAATGCACTACTAAACTTCTAGGATAGGGCAATCAGAGACCCGATTAGGTCATCTTATATTATGATTAATATAAGAATTCAGCGTAATTCTATCCCACTTGCTCAATTTATGTCGCTCCTATTTTAGATAGCGGATTGGGCTAAGTGGCACCTTAAAGCGCATGAAATGACAAGTAAAATGCACTGTGAAACTTCTATGATAGGGCAATCAGAGACCCGTTTAGAACATTTTATATTATTGTTAATATGAGAATGCAGCGTAATTTTATCTCATTTGTTCAATTTACGTCGCCTCTATTTCAGATAGCGTATTGGGCTAGGTGGCATCTTAAAGCGCATGAAATGGCGAGTACAATGCACTATTAAACTTCTAGGGCAGGGTAAACAGAGACCCGATTAGATCATGTTATATTATGGTTAATTTAAGAATTCAGCGAAACTCTATAACACTTGTGCAACTTACGTCGCCCCTATTTCAGATATCGGATTGGGCTAGACGGCACCTTAAAGCGCATGAAATGACGAGTAAAATGCACTATTAAACTTCTATGGTAGGGCAATCAGAGACCCGAATAGATCATATTATATTATGGTTAATATACGAATTCAGCGTAGATCTATTACGTTTGTTCAATTTACGTCGCTCCTACTTCAGGTAGCGTATTGCGCTAGGCGGCAATTTAAAGCGCACGAAGTGACGAGTAAAACGCACTACTGAGCTTCTTTGATAGGGCAATCAGAGACCCGATTAGGACATCTTATATAATGGTTAATATAAAAATTCAGCGAAATTTTATCACATTTGTTCAATTTACGTCGCTCCTATTTCAGATAGCGTATTGGGCTAAGCGGCACCTTAAAGCGCATGAAGTGGCGAGTAAAATGCACTATCAAACTTCTATGATATGGCAATCAGAGACACGATTAGATCATTTTATATTATTGTTAATATAAGAATTCCGAGTAATTTAATCACATTTGTTCAATTTATGTCGATCCAATTTCAGATAGCGTATTGGGCTAGGCGGCTGCTTCAAGCGCGTGGAATGACGAGTAAAATGCACTACTAACCTTCTGTGATAGGGCAATCAAAGACCCGATTAGATCATTCTGTATTATGGTTAATATAAGAATTCTGCGTAATTCTATCACAATTGTTCAATTTACGTCGCAGCTATTTCAGATAGCGTATTGGGCTAGGCGGCATCTTAAAGCGCATGAAATGTCGAGTAAAATGCACTGCTAAACTTCTCGGATAGGGCAATCAGAGACCCGATAAGGTCATCTTATATTATGGTTAATATAAGAATTCAGCGAAATTTTATCACATTTGTTCAATTTACGTCGCCCCTATTTGAGATAGCGTATTGGGCTAGGTGACATCTTAAAGCGCACGAAGTGACGAGTAAAACGCACTACTAAACTTCTCTGATAGGGCAATCAGAGACCGGATTAGGACATCTTATATTATGGTTAATATAAGAATTCAGCGAAATTCTATCACATTTGTTCAATTTACGTCGCTCCTATTTCAGATAGCGTATTGGGCTAAGCGGCACCTTAAAGCGCATGAAGTGGCGAATAAAATGCACTATTAAACTTCTAGGGTAGGGCAAACAGAGACCCGATTAGATCATTTTATATTATTGTTAATATAAGAATTCAACGTAATTTTATCACATTTGTTCAATTTATATCGCTCCTATTTCAGATAGCGTATTGGGCTAGGCGGCACCTTAAAGCGCATGAAATGGCGAATAAAATGCACTACTATGCTTCTAGGATAGGGCAATCAGAGACCCGAATAGATCGTATTATATTATGGTTAATATAAGAATTCTGCGTAATTCTATCACGTTTGTTCAATTTACGTAGCTCCAATTTCAGATAGCGTATTGGGCTAGGCGGCATCTTAAAGCGCATGAAATGTCGAGTAAAATGAACTACTAAACTCCTCGGATAGGGCAATCAGAGACCCGATTAGGTCATCTTATATTATGGTTAATATAAGAATTCATAGAAATTTTATCACATTTGTTCAGTTTACGTCGCCCCTATTTCAGATAGCGTATTGGGCTAAGTGGCATCTTAAAGCGCATGAAATGGCGAGTAAAATGCACTATTCAGCTTCCAGGGTTGGGCAAACAGAGACCCGATTAGATCATTTTATATTATTGTTAATATAAGAATTCAACGTAATTTTATCACATTTGTTCAATTTGTATCGACCCTATTTCAGATAGCGTATTGGCCTAGGCGGCACCTTAAAGCGCATGTAATGACGAGTAAAATGCACTATTGCACTACTATGATAGGGCAATCAGAGAACCGAATAGATCGTGTTACATTATGGTTAATATAAGAATTCTGCGTTATTCTATCACGTTTGTTCAATTTACGTAGCTCCAATTTCAGATAGCGTATTGGGATAGGCGGCATCTTAAAGCGCATGAAATGTCGAGTCAAAGGCTCTACTAAACTTCTCTTATAGGTCTAACAGAGACCCGATTAGGTCATCTTATATTATGGTTAATATAAGAATTCTGCGTAATTCTATCACATTTGTTTAATTTTTGTCGCTCCTATTTCAGATAGCGTATTGGGCTAGGCGGCACCTTAAACCGCATGAAGTGACGAGTAAAACGCACTACAAAACTCCTATGATAGGGCAATCAGAGACCCGAATAGATCGTATTATATTATGGTTAATATAAAAATTCCGCGTAATTCAATCACGTTTGTTCAATTTACGTCGCTCCAATTTCAGATATCGTATTGGGCTAGGCGGCATCTGAAAGCGCATGAAATGTCGAGTAAAATGCACTACTAAACTTCTCGGATAGGGCAATCAGAGACCCGATTAGGTCATCTTATATTATGGTTAATATAAGAATTGAGCGAAATTCTATCACATTTTGTCAATTTACGTAGCTCCAATTACAGATAGCGTATTGTGCTAAGCGGCACCTTAAAGCGCATGAAATGACGAGTAAAATGCACTATTAAACTTCTATGAGAGGGCAATCGGAGACTCGATTAGATCTTTTATATTATTGTTAAAATAAGAATTCATCGAGATTCTATCACAATTGCTCAATTTAGGACGCTCCTATGTCAGATAGCGTATTTGGCGAGGCGGCATCTTAAAGCGCATGAAATGACGAGTAAAATGCACTATCAAACATCTATGATAGGGCAATCAGAGACCCGATTAGATCATTTTATATTATGGTTAATATAAGAATTCCGCGTAACTCTATCATATTTGTTCAATTTACGTCGCTCCCATTTCAGATAGCGTACTGGGCTAGGTAGCATCTTAAAGCGCATGAAATGTCGAGTAAAATGCACTATTAAACTTCTGGGGTAGGGTAAACAGAGACCCGATTAGATCATTTTATATTATGGTTAATATAAGAATTCTGGGTAATTCTATAACGTTGGTTCAATTTACGTCGCTCCAACTTCAGATAGCGTATTGGGCTAGACAGCACCTTAAAGCGCATGAAATGACGAGTAAACTGCACTATTAAACTTCTATGTTAGGGCAATCAGAGACCCGATTAGATCATTTTAAATTATGGTTAAGATAAGTATGCAACGTAATTCTATCACATATGTTCAATTCACGACGCTCCTATTTCAGATAGCGTATTTGGCGAGGCGGCATCTTAAAGCGCATGAAATGGCGAGTGAAATGCACTACTATACTTCTCGGATAGGGCAATCAGAGACCCGACTTGGTCATCTTATATTATGATTAATATAAGAATTCAGCGTAATTCTATCACATTTGTTCAATTTACGTCGCTCCTATTTCAGATAGCATATCGAGCTAGGCGGCATCTTAGAGCACGTGGAATGACGACTAAAATGCACTACTAACATTCTATGATAGGGCAATCAGAGAACCGATTAGATCATTTTATATTATGGTTAATATAAGAATTCAGAGAAATTCTATCACCTTTGTTCAATTTACGTCACTCCTATTTCAGATGCCGTATTGGGCTAGGTGGCATCTTAAAGCGCATGAAATATCGAGTAAAATGATCTACTAAACTTCCCGGATAGGGCAATCAGACACCCGATTAGGTCATCTTATATTATGATTAATATAAGAATTCAGCGTAATTCTATCACATTTGTTCAATTTACGTCGCCCCTATATCATATAGCGTTTGGGCTAGGCGGCATCTTAAAGCGCATGAAATGGCGAGCAAAATGATCTCTTAAGCTTATCGGATTCGGCCATCAGAGACCCAATTAAATCATTTTGTATTATTGTTAATATAAGAATTCAGCGAAATTCTATGACATTTGTTCAATTTACGTCGCTCCTATTTCAGATAGCGAATGGGGTAAGCGGCATCTTAAAGCGCATGAAATGCCGAGTAAAATGCACTACTAAACTTCTAGGTTAGGGCAGTCAGAGACTCGACTAGATCATTTTATATTATTGTTAATATAAGAATTCAACGTAATTTTATCACATTTGTTCAATTTACGTCGCCCCTATTTCAGATAGGGTGTTGGGCTAGGTGGCATCTTAAAGCGCATGAAATGTCGAGTAAAATGCACTATTAAACTTCTAGGGTAGGGCAAACAGAGACCCGATTAGATCATTTTTTATTATGAATTAAGAATTCAGCGGTATTCTATCACATTTGTTCAATCTACGTCGCTCGTATTTCAGATAGCGTATTGGACTAGGCGGCATCTTAAAGCGCGTCGAATGACGAGTAAAATGCACTACTAACCTTCTATGATAGGGCAATGAGAGACCCGATTAGATCATTTTATATTATGGTTGATATAAGAATTCAGCGAAATTCTATCACATTTGTTCAATTTACGTCGCCCCTATTTCAGACATCGTATTGGGCAAAGGGGCAACTTAAAGCGCATGAAATGACGAGTAAAATGAACCATTAAACTTCTATGATAGAGCAATCAGAGACCCGAATAGATCGTATTATATAATGGTTAATATAAGAATTCTGCGTAATTCTATCAGATTTGTTCAATTTATGTTGCTCCTATTTAAGATAGCGCACTGGGCTAGCTGGCACCTTAAAGCGCATGAAATGTCGAGTAAAATGCACTACTAAACTTCTCGGATAGGGCAATCAGAGACCCGATTAGGTCATCTTATATTATGATTAATATAAGAATTCAGCGTATTTCTATCACATTTGTTCAATTTACATCGCTCCTATTTCAGATAGCGTATTGGGCTAGGCGGCATCTTAAAGCACATGGACTGATGAGTAAAATGCACTATTAAACTTCTATGATAGGGCAATCAGAGACCCAATTACATCATTCTATATTATCGTTAATATAAGAATTCAGCGAACGTCTATCACATTTGTTCAGTTTACGTCGCTCCTATTTCAGATAGCGTATGGGGCTAGGCGGCACCTTAAAGCGCATGAGACGACGAGTAAAATGCACTATTAAACTTCTATGATATGGCTATCAGAGACCCGATTAGATCATTTTAAATTATGGTTAATATAAGAATTCTGCGTAATTCTATCACATTTGTTCAATTTACGACGCTCCTATGTCAGATAGCGTATTGGGCGAGGCGGCATCTCAAAGCGCATGAAATGTGGAGTAAAATGCACTACTAAACTTCTCGGATAGGGCAATCAGAGACCCGATTAGGTCATCTTATATTATGATTAATATATGGATGCTGCGTAAATCTACCACACTTGTTCAATTTACGTCGCTCCTATTTCAGATAGCATATTGGGCTAGGCGGCACCTTAAAGCGCATGAAATGAAGAGTACAATGCACTACTAAACTTCTATGATAGGGCAATCAGAGACCCGATAAGATCATTTTATATTATTGTTAATATAAAAATTCAACATAATTTTATCACATTTGTTCAATTTACGTCGCAGCTATTTCAGATAGCGTATTGAGCTAAGCGGCAGCTTAAAGCCCATGAAATGACGAGTAAAATGCACTATTAAACTTCTATGATAGGGCAATCAGAGACCCGATTAGATCATTTTATATTATGGTTAATATAAGAATTCACCGAAATTCTATCACATTTGTTCAATTTACGTCGCTCCTACTTCAGATAGCGTATTGGGCTAAGCGGCATCTCAAAGCGCATGAAATGTCGAGTAAAATTCAGTACTAAACTTCTCGGATAGGGCAATCAGAGTCCCGATTAGGTCATCTTATATTATGATTAATATATGGATGCAGCGTAAATCTACCACACTTGTTCAATTTACGTCGCTCCTATTTCAGATAGCGTATTGGGCCAGGCGGCATCTTAAAGCGCGTGGAATGGCAAGTAAAATGCACTACTAACCTTCTATAATAAGGCAATCAGAGACCCGATTAGATCATTTTATACTATGGTTAATATGAGAATTCAGTGAAGTTCTATCACATTTGTTCAATTTACATCGCTCCTATTTCAGGTAGCGTATTGGGCTAGGCGGCATCTTAAAGCGCATGGACTGACGAGTAAAATGCACTATTAAACTTCTATGATAGGACAGTCAGAGACCCGAATAGATCATATTATATTATGGTTAATATAAGAATTCTGCGAAATTCTATCACATTTGTTCAGTTTACGTCGCTCCTATTTCAGATAGCGTATTGGGCTAGGCGGCATCATAAAGCGCGTGGAATGGCAAGTAAAATGCACTTTTAAACTTCTTGGGTAGGGCAAACAGAGACCCGATTAGATCATTTTATATTATTGTTAATATAAGAATTCAACGTAATTTTATCACCTGTGTTCAATTTACGTAGCTCCAATTTCAGATAGCGTATTGGTCTAGGCGGCATCTTAAAGCGCATGAAATGTCGAGTAAAATGCACTACTAAACTTCTCGGATAGGGCAATCAGACACCCGATTAGGTCATCTTATATTATGGTTAATATAAGAATTCAGAGAAAGTTTATCACATTTGTTCAATTTACGTCGCCCCTAGTTCAGATAGCGTATTGGGATAGGTGGCATCTTAAAGCGCATGAAACGTCGAGTAAAATGAACTATTAAACTTCTAGGGTAGGGCAAACAGAGTCCCGATTAGATCATATTATATTATGGTTAATTTAAGAATTCAGCGAAATTCTATCACATTTGCTCAATTTACGACGCTCCTATTTCAGGTAGCGGGTTGGGCCAAGCGGCTCCTTAAAGCGCATGAAATGTCGAGTAAAATGCACTACTAAGATTCTAGGATAAGGCAATCAGAGACCCGATTAGATCATTTTATATTATGGCTAATATAAGAATTCTGCGTAATTCGATCACACTTGTTCAATTTACGTAGCTCCAATTTCAGATAGCGTAATGGGCTAGGCGGCACCTTAAAGCGCATGAAATGACGAGCAAATTGCACTATTAAACTTCTATGATAGGGCAACGAGAGACCCGATTAGATCATTTTAAATTATGGTTAATATAAGAATTCTGCGTAACTCTATCACATTTGTTCAATTTACGTCGCTCCAACTTCAGATAGCGTATTGCGCTAGGCGGCACCTTAAAGCGCATGAAATGACGAGTAAAATGCACTATTAAACTTCTATGATAGCGCATTCAGAGAGCCGATTAGATCATTTTAAATTATGGTTTATATAAGAATTCTGCGTAATTCTATCACATTTGTTGAATTTACGTCGCTCCTATGTCAGATAGCGATTTGGGAGAGGCGGAATCTTAAAGCGCATGAAATGTCGAGTAAAATGCACTACTAAACTTCTATGATAGGGCAATCAGAGACCCGATTAGATCATTTTATATTATGGTTAATATGAGAATTCTGCGTAACTCTATCACATTTGTTCAATTTACGCAGCACCAATTTCAGATAGCGTATTGGGCTAGGCGGCACCTTAAAGCGCATGAAATGACGAGTAAAATGCACTATTAAACTTCTGTGATATGGCAATCAGAGACCCGATTAGATCATTTTATGTTATTGTTAATATAAGAATTCAACGTAATTTTATCACATTTGTTCAATTTACGTCGCCCCAATTTCAGATAGCGTATTGGGCTAGGTGGCATCTTAAAGCGCATGAAATGTCGAGTAAAATGCACTATTAAACTTCTACGGTAGGGTAAACAGAGACACGATTAGATCATTTTATATTATGGTGAATTTAAGAATTCAGCGAAATTCTATCACATTTGTTCAATTTATGTCGCTCCTATTTTAGATAGCGTATTGGGCTAGGCGGCACCTTAAAACGCATGAGATGACGAGTAAAATGCAGTATTAAACTTCTATGATAGGATAATCAGAGACCCGATTAGATAATTTTATAGTATGGTTAATATAAGAATTCAACGTAATTTTATCACATTTGTTCAATTTACGTCGCCCCAATTTCAGATAGCGTATTGGGCAGGGTGGCATCTTAAAGCGCATGCAATTACGAGTAAAATGCACTACTAAACTTCTCGGATAGGGCAATCACAGTCCCGACAAGGTCATTTTAAATTATGGTTAATATAAGAATTCTGCGTAATTCTATCACATTTGTTCAATTTACGTCGCTCCTGTTTCAGATAGCGTATTGGGCTAGGCGGCACCTTAAACCGCATGAAATGACGAGTAAAATGCAGTATTAAACTTCTATGATAGGATAATCAGAGACCCGATTAGATCATTTTATATTATGGTTAATATAAGAATTCAGCGAAATTCTATCACATTTGATCAATTTACGTCATTCCTATTTCAAATAGCGTATTGGGCTAAGCGGCACCTTAAAGCGCATAAACTGACGAGTAAAATGCACTATTAAGCTTCTATGATAGGGAAAACAGAGACCCGATTAGATCATTTTATATTATGGTTAATTTAAGAATTCAGCGAATCTTTCTCACACTTGTTCAATTTTCGTCGCTACAATTTCATACAGCGTATTGGGCTAGGCGGCACCTTGAAGCGCATGAAATGACAAGTAAAATGCACTATTAAACTTCTACGGTAGGGAAATCAGAGACCCGATTAGATCATTTTATATTATGGTTAATATAAGAATTCAGCGAAATTCTATCACATTTGATCAATTTACGTCATTCCTATTTCAGATAGCGTATTGGGCTAAGCGGCACCTTAAAGCGCATGAAATGACGAGTAAAATGCACTATTAAACTTCTATGATAGGGCAATCAGGGACCCGATTAGATCATTTTAAATTATGGTTAGTATAAGAATTCTGCGTAATTCTATCACATTTGTTCATTTTACGGCGCTCCTATTCCAGATAGTCTACTGGGCTACGTGGCATCTTAAAGCGCATGAAATCACGAGTAAAATGCACTATTAAACTTCTATGATATGGAAATCAGAGACCCGATTAGATCATTTTATATTATGGTTAATATAAGAATTCTGCGTGATTTTATCACATTTGTTCAATTTACGTCGCCCCTATTTCAGATAGCGTATTGGGCTAGGTGTCACCTTAAAGCGCGTGAAATGTTGAGCAAAATGCACTACTAAACTTCTAGGACAGGGCAATCAGAGACCCGATTAGGTGATCTTATATTATGATTAATATAAGAATTTAACGTAATTCTAACGCATTTGTTCAATTTACGTCGCTCCTATTTCAGATAGCGTATTGGGATAGGCGGCACCTTAAAGCGCATGAAATGACGAGTCAAATGCACTACTAAACTTCTCGGATAGGGCAATCACAGACCCGACAAGGTCATTTTAAATTATGGTTAATATAAGAATTCTGCGTAATTCTATCACATTTATTCAATTTACGCCGCCCCTATTTCAGATAGCGTACTGGGCTAGGCGGCACCTTAAAGCGCATGAAATGACGAGTGAAATGCACTATTAAGCTTGTATGATAGGGCAATCAGAGATCCGAATACATCATATTATATTATGGTTAATATAAGAATTCAGCAAAATTCTATCACATTTGTTCAATTTACGTCGCTCCTATTTCAGATAGCGTATTGGGCTAGGCGGCACCTTAAAGCACATGAAATGACGAGTAAAATGCACTATTAAACTTCTATGATAGGGCAATCAGAGACCCGAATACATCGTATTATATTATGGTTAATATATGAATTCTGCGTAATTCTATCACGTCTGTTCAATTTACGTAGCTCCAATTTCAGATAGCGTTTTGGACTAGGTGGCATCTTAAAGCGCATGAAATGTCGAGTAAAATGCACTATTAAACTTCTAGGGTAGGGCAAACAGAGACCCGATTAGATCATTTTATATTATGGTTAATATAAGAATTCAGCGAAACTCTATCACACTTGTCCAATTTACGTAGCCCCAATTTCAGATAGTGTTTTGGGCTAGGCGGCATCTTAAAGAGCGTGGAATAACGAGTAAAATGCACTACTATCCTTCTATGATAGGGCAATCAAAGACCCGATTAGATCATTCTATATTATGGTTAATACAAGAATTCTGCGTAATTCTATCACATTTGTTCAATTTATGTCGCTCCTATTTCAGATACCATATTGGGCTAGGCGGCACCTTAAAGCGCATGGCGTGACGAGTAAAATGCAGTACTAAACTTCTTTGATAGGGCAATCAGAGACCCGATGAGATCATTTTATATTATGGTTTATATAAGAATTCTGCGTAACTCTATCACATTTATTCAATTTACGCTGCTCCAATTTCAGATAGCGGATTGCGCTAGACGGCGCCTTAAAGCGCATGAAATGACGAGTAAAATGCACTGCTGAACTTCTGTGACAGGGCAATCAGAGACCCGATTAGATCATCTTAAATTATGGTTAATATAAGAATTCTGCGTAATTCTATCACATTTGTTCAATTTACGTCGCCCCTATTTCAGATAGCGTATTGGGCTAGGTGGCATCTTAAAGCGCATGAAATGTCGAGTAAAATGCACTAGTAAACTTCTATGACAGTTAAATCAGAGACCCGATTAGATCATTTTGTATTACTGTTAATATAAGAATTCAACGTAATTTTATCACATTTGTTCAATTTATGTCGCTCCTATTTCAGATAGCGTTTTGGACTAGGTGGCATCTTAAAGCGCATGAAATGTCGAGTAAAATGCACTATTAAACTTCTAGGGTAGGGCAAACAGAGACCCGATTAGATCATTTTATATTATAGTTAATATAAGAATTAAGCGTAATTTTATCACATTTGTTCATTTTACGTCGCTCCTATTTCAGATAGCGTATTGGGCTAAGCGGCACCTTAAAGCGCATGAAATGCCGAGTAAAATGCACTATTAAACTTCTAGGGTAGGGCAAACAGAGACCCAATTAGATCATTTTATATTATGGTTAATATAAGAATTCTGCGTAACTCTATCACATTTGTTCAATTTATGTCGCTGCTATTTCAGATAGCGTATTGGGCTAAGCGGCATCTTAAAGCGCATGCAATTACGAGTAAACTGCACTACTAAACTTCTCGGATAGGGCAATCACAGACCCGACAAGGTCATTTTAAATTATGGTTAATATAAGAATTCTGCGTAATTCTATCACATTTATTCAATTTACGCCGCCCCTATTTCAGATAGCGTACTGGGCTAGGCGGCACCTTAAAGCGCATGAAATGACGAGTGAAATGCACTATTAAGCTTGTATGATAGGGCAATCAGAGATCCGAATACATCATATTATATTATGGTTAATATAAGAATTCAGCAAAATTCTATCACATTTGTTCAATTTACGTCGCTCCTATTTCAGATAGCGTATTGGGCTAGGCGGCACCTTAAAGCACATGAAATGACGAGTAAAATGCACTATTAAACTTCTATGATAGGGCAATCAGAGACCCGAATACATCGTATTATATTATGGTTAATATATGAATTCTGCGTAATTCTATCACGTCTGTTCAATTTTCGTAGCTCCAATTTCAGATAGCGTTTTGGACTAGGTGGCATCTTAAAGCGCATGAAATGTCGAGTAAAATGCACTATTAAACTTCTAGGGTAGGGCAAACAGAGACCCGATTAGATCATTTTATATTATGGTTAATATAAGAATTCAGCGAAACTCTATCACACTTGTCCAATTTACGTAGCCCCAATTTCAGATAGTGTTTTGGGCTAGGCGGCATCTTAAAGAGCGTGGAATAACGAGTAAAATGCACTACTATCCTTCTATGATAGGGCAATCAAAGACCCGATTAGATCATTCTATATTATGGTTAATACAAGAATTCTGCGTAATTCTATCACATATGTTCAATTTATGTCGCTCCTATTTCAGATACCGTATTGGGCTAGGCGGCACCTTAAAGCGCATGGCGTGACGAGTAAAATGCAGTACTAAACTTCTTTGATAGGGCAATCAGAGACCCGATGAGATCATTTTATATTATGGTTTATATAAGAATTCGGCGTAACTCTATCACATTTATTCAATTTACGCAGCTCCAATTTCAGATAGCGGATTGGGATAGACGGCGCCTTAAAGCGCATGACATGACGAGTACAATGCACTGCTGAACTTCTGTAACAGGGTAATCAGAGACCCGATTAGATCATCTTAAATTACGGTTAATATAAGAATTCTGCGTAATTCTATCACATTTGTTCAATTTACGTCGCCCCTATTTCAGATAGTGTTTTGGACTAGGTGGCATCATAAAGCGCATGAAATGTCGAGTAAAATGCACTATTAAACTTCTAGGGTAGGGCAAACAGAGACCCGATTAGATCATTTTATATTATGGTTAATATAAGAATTCTGCGTACCTCTATCACATTTGTTCAATTTATGTCGCTCCTATTTCAGATAGCCTATTGGGCTAAGTGGCATCTTAAAGCGCATGCAATTACGAGTAAAATGCACTACTAAACTTCTCGGATAGGGCAATCACAGACCCGACAGGGTCATTTTAAATTATGGTTAATATAAGAATTCTGCGTAATTCTATCACATTTATTCAATTTACGTCGCCCCTATTTCAGATAGCGTACTGGGCTAGGCGGCAACTTAAAGCGCATGAAATGACGAGTGAAATGCACTATTAAACTTCTATGATAGGGCAATCAGAGACCCGAATAGATCATATTATATTATGGTTAATATAAGAATTCAGCAAAATTCTATCACATTTGTTCAATTTACGTCGCTCCTATTTCAGATAGCGAATTGGTCTAGGCGGCACCTTAAAGCGCATGGCGTGACGAGTAAAATGCAGTACTAAACTTCTTTGATAGGGCAATCAGAGACCCGATGAGATCATTTTATATTATGGTTTGTATAAGAATTCTGCGTAAATCTATCACATTTATTCAATTTACGCAGCTCCAATTTCAGATAGCGGATTGGGCTAGACGGCGCCTTAAAGCGCATGACATGACGAGTAAAATGCACTGCTGAACTTCTGTAACAGGGCAATCAGAGACCCGATTAGATCATCTTAAATTATGGTTAATATAAGAATTCTGTGAATTTCTATCACATTTGTTCAATTTACGTCGCTCCTATTTCAGATAGTGTTTTGGACTAGGTGGCATCTTAAAGCGAATGAAATGTGGAGTAAAATGCACTATTAAACATCTAGGGTAGGGCAATCAGAGACCCGATTAGATCATTTTATATTATGGTTAATATAAGAATTCTGCGTACCTCTATCACATTTGTTGAATTTACGTCGCTCCTACTTCAGGTAGCGTTTTGAGCTAGGTGGCATCTTAAAGCGCATGAAATGTCGAGTAAAATGCACTATTAAACTTCTATGATAGGGCAATCAGAGACCCGATTAGTACATCTTATATTATGATTGATATAAGAATTCGGCGTAATTCTATCACGTTTGTTCAATTTACATCGCTCCTATTTCAGATAGCATATTGGGCTAGGCGGCATCTTAAAGCGCGTGGAATGGCCAGTAAAATGCACTACTAAACTTCTATGATACGGCAATCAGGGACCCGATTAGATCATTTTATATGATTGTTAATACAAGAATTCAGCGAAATTTTATCACATTTGTTCAATTTACGTCGCCCCTATTTCAGATAGCGTATTGGGCTAGGTGGCATCTTAAAGCGCATGAAATGTCGAGTAAAATGCACTATTAAACTTCTAGGGTAGGGCAAACAGAGACCCGATTAGATCATTTTATATTATGGTTAATTTAAGAATTCAGCGAAATTCAATCACATTTGTTCAATTAACGTCGCTCCTATTTCAGATAGCGTATTGGGCCAAGCGGCACCTTAAAGCGCTTGAAATGACGAGTAATATGCACTACTAAACTTCTATGATAGGGCAATCAGAGACCAGAATATATCGCATTATATTATGGTTAATATAAGAATTCTGCGGAATTCTATCACGTTTGTTCAATTTACGTAGCTCCAATGTCAGATAGCGTATTGGGCTAGGCGGCATCTTAAAGCGCATGAAATGTCGAGTAAAATGCACTACCAAACTTCTCGGATAGGGCTAACAGAGACCTGATTAGGTCATCTTATATTATGTTTAATATAAGAATTCAGCGAAATTTTATCACATTTGTTCAATTTATGTCGCTCCTATTTTAGATAGCGTATTGGGCTAGGCGGCACCTTAAAGCCCATGGAATATCGAGGAAAATGCACTACTAAACTTCTAGGATAGGTCAATCAGAGACCCCAATAGATCGTATTATATTATGGTTAATATAATAATTCTGCGTAATTCAACACATTTGTTCAATTTATGTCGCTCCTATTTCATATAGCGTATCGGACTAGGCGGCACCTTAAAGCGCATGAAATGATGAGTGAAATGCACTATTAAACTTTTACGTTAGGGCAATCGGAGACCCGAATTGATCGTATTATATTACGGTTCATATTAGAATCCTGCGTAATTCTATCACATTTGTTCAATTCACGTCGCCCCTATTTCAGATAGCGTATTGGGCTAGGAGGCATCTTAAAGCGCAGAAAATGTCGAGTAAAATGCACTACTAAACTTCTAGGATAGGGCAATCAGAGACCCGATTAGATCATTTTGTATTACGGTTAATATAAGAATTCAGCGTAATTCTATCACATTTGTTCAATGTACGTCGCTCCAACTTCAGATAGCGTATCGGGAGAAGCGGCACCTTACAGCGCATGTAATGCCGAGCAAAATGCACTATTAGACTTCTGTGATAGCGCAATCAGAGACCCGATTAGATCATTTTATATTGTGGTTAATATAAGAATTCAGCGTTATTCTATCACATTTGTTCAATTTACGTCGCTCCTATTTCAGATAGCGTATTGGGCTAAACGGCACCTTAAAGCGCATGAAATGACGAGTAAAGTGCACTATTAAACTTCTATGGTAGGGCAATCAGAGACCCGAATATATCGCATTATATTATGGTTAATATAAGAATTCTGCGGAATTCTATCACGTTTGTTCAATTTACGTAGCTCCAATGTCAGATTGCGTATTGGGCTAGGCGGCATCTTAAAGCGCATGAAATGTCGAGTAAAATGCACTACCAAACTTCTCGGATAGGGCTAACAGAGACCTGATTAGGTCATCTTATATTATGTTTAATATAAGAATTCAGCGAAATTTTATCACATTTGTTCAATTTATGTCGCTCCTATTTTAGATAGCGTATTGGGCTAGGCGGCACCTTAAAGCCCATGGAATATCGAGGAAAATGCACTACTAAACTTCTAGGATAGGTCAATCAGAGACCCCAATAGATCGTATTATATTATGGTTAATATAATAATTCTGCGTAATTCAACACATTTGTTCAATTTATGTCGCTCCTATTTCATATAGCGTATCGGACTAGGCGGCACCTTAAAGCGCATGAAATGATGAGTGAAATGCACTATTAAACTTTTACGTTAGGGCAATCGGAGACCCGAATTGATCGTATTATATTACGGTTCATATAAGAATCCTGCGTAATTCTATCACATTTGTTCAATTCACGTCGCCCCTATTTCAGATAGCGTATTGGGCTAGGAGGCATCTTAAAGCGCAGAAAATGTCGAGTAAAATGCACTACTAAACTTCTAGGATAGGGCAATCAGAGACCCCATTAGATCATTTTGTATTACGGTTAATATAAGAATTCAGCGTAATTCTATCACATTTGTTCAATTTACGTCGCTCCAACTTCAGATAGCGTATCGGGAGAAGCGGCACCTTACAGCGCATGTAATGCCGAGCAAAATGCACTATTAGACTTCTGTGATAGCGCAATCAGAGACCCGATTAGATCATTTTATATTGTGGTTAATATAAGAATTCAGCGTTATTCTATCACATTTGTTCAATTTACGTCGCTCCTATTTCAGATAGCGTATTGGGCTAAACGGCACCTTAAAGCGCATGACATGACGAGTAAAGTGCACTATTAAACTTCTATGGTAGGGCAATCAGAGACCCGAATAGATCGTATTATATTATGGTTAATTTAAGAATACAGAGAAATTCTACCACATTTGTTCAATTTACGTCGCTCCTATTTCAGATAGCATATTGGGCTAGGCGGCGTCTTAAAGCGCATGAAACGTCGAATAAAATGCACTACTAAACTTCTGGGATAGGGAAATCACAGACCCGATTAGATCATCTTATATTATGATTAATATAAGAATTCAGTGTAATTCTATAACATTTGGTCAATTTACGGCGCTCCTATTTCAGATAGCCTATTGGACTAAACGGCACCTTAAAGGGCATGAAATGGCGAGTAAAATGCACTATTAAACTTCTGTGATAGGGCAATCAGAGACCCGATTAGATCATTTTGTATTCTGGTAAATATAAGAATTCAGCGTAATTCTATCACATTTGTTCAATTTACGTCGCTCCAACTTCAGATAGCGTATCGGGATAAGCGGCACCTTTAACCGCATGAAATGCCGAGCAAAATGGACTATTAAACTTCTGTGATAGGGCAATCAGAGACCCGATTAGATCATTTTGTATTACGGTTAATATAAGAATTCTGCGTAATTCTATCACATTCGTTCAATTTACGTAGCTCCTATTTCAGATAGCGTATTGGGCTAGGCGGCATCTTAAAGCGCGTGGAATGACGAGTAAAATGCACTACTAACCTTATATGATAGGGCAACCAAAGACCCGATTAGATCATTCTGTATTATGGTTAAAGTAAGAATTCTGCGTAATTCTATCACATTTGTTCAATTTGTGACGCTCCTATTTCAGATCGCGTAGTGGGCTAGGCGGCACCTTAAAGCGCATGAAATGACGAGTAAAATGCAGTCCTAAGCTTCTCGGGTAGGGCAATCAGAGACCCGATTAGGCCATCTTATATTATGGTTAATATAAGAATTCAGCGAAATTTTATCAAATTTGTTCAATTTACGTCGCCCCGATTTCAGATAGCGTATTGGGCTAGGTGGCATCTTAAAGCGCATGAAATGGCGAGTAAAATGCACTATTAAGCTTCTATGATAGGGCAATCAGAAACCCGATCACATCATTTTATATCATGGTTAATGTAAGAATACAGCGAAATTTTATCACATTTGTTCAGTTAAGGTCGCCCCTATTTCAGATAGCGTATTGGGCTAGGTGGCATCTTAAAGCGCATGAAATGTCGAGTAAGATGCACTACTAAACTTCTAGGATAGGGCAATCAGGGACCCGATTACATCATTATATATTGTGGTTAATATAAGAATTCAGCGAAATTCTATCACATTTGTAAAATTTACGTCGCTCCTATTTCAGATATCGTATTGAGCTAGGTGGCATCCTAAAGCGCATGAAATGTCGAGTAAAATGCAGTATTAACCTTCTAGGGTAGGGAAAACAGAGAGCCGATTAGATTATTTTATATTATGGTTAATTTAAGAATTGAGCGTAATTCTATCACATTTGTTCAATTCACGTATCTCCAATTTCAGATATCGGATTGGGCTAGGCGGGACCTTAAAGCGCATGGCATTACGAGTAAAACGCACTACTAACCTTCTCGGATACGGCCATCAGACACCCAATTAGATCATTTTATATTATGGTTAATATAAGAATTCAGCGAAATTCTATCAGATTTGTTCAACTTACGTCGCTCCTATATCATATAGCGTTTGGGCTAGGCGGCATCTTAAAGCGCATGAAATGGAGAGTAAAATGATCTCTTAAGCTTCTCGGATTCGGCCATCAGAGACCCAATTAAATCATTTTGTATTATTGTTAATTTAAGATTTCAGCGAAACTCTATCACACTTGTTCAATTTACGTAGCTCCAATTTCAGATAGCGTATTGGGCTAAGCGGCACCTTAACGCGCATGAAATGGCGTGTAAAATTTACTATTGAACTTTTATGGCAGTGCAATCAGAGACCCGATTAGATCATTTTATAATATTGTTAATATAAGAATTCATCGTAATTTTATCACATTTGTTCAATTTATATCGCTCCTATTTCAGAGAGCGTATTGGGCTAGGCGGCAGCATAAAGCGCATGAAATGACGAGTAAAATGCACTATTAAACTTCTATGATAGGGCAATCAGAGAACCGAATAGATCGTATTATATTATGGTTAATATAAGAATTCTGCGTAATTCTATCACGTTTGTTCAATTTACGTAGCTCCAATTTCAGATAGCGCATTGGACTAGGCGGCATCTTAAAACGCATGAAATGTCGAGTAAAATGCACTACTAAACATCTCGGATAGGGCTAACAGAGACCCGATTAGGTCATCTTATATTATGGTTAATATAAGAATTCAGCGATATTTTATCACATTTCCTCAATTTACGTCGCCCCGATTTCAGACAGCGTATTGGGCTACGTGGCATCTTAAAGAGCATGAAATATCGACTAAAATGTACTATTAAACTTCTAGGGTAGGGCAAACGGAGACCCGATTAGATCATTTTATATTATGGTTAATTTAAGAATACAGCGAAATTCTACCACATTTGTTCAATTTACGTCGCTCCTATTTCAGATAGCGTATTGGGCTACGCTGCACCTTAATGCGCATGAAATGTCGAGTAAAATGCACTATTAAACTTCTATGATAGGGCAATCTGAGACCCGAATTGATCGAATTATATTATGGTTAATATAAGAATTCTGCGTAATTCTATCACATTTGTTCAATTTACGTCGCCCCTATTTCAGATAGCGTATTGGGCTAGGTGGCATCTTAAAGCGCATGAAATGTCGAGTAAAATGCACTATTTAACTTCTAGGGTAGGGCAAACAGAGACCCGATTAGATCATTTAATATTATGGTTAATTTAAGAATTCAACGTAATTTTATCACATTTGTTCAATTTTCGTCGCTCCTATTTCAGATAGCGTATTGGACTACGCGGCACCTTAAAGCGCATGAAATGCCGAGTCAAATGCACTACTACACTTCTGGGAGAGGGCAATCAGGGACCCAATTAGATCATTTTATGTTATGGTTAATATAAGAATTCTGCGTAATTCTATCACATTTGTTCAATTTACGTCGCTCCTATTTCAGATAGCGTATTGGGCTCAGCGGCATCTTAAAGCGCATGAAATGTCGAGTAAAATGCACTACCAAGCTTCCAGGATAGGGCAAACAGAGACCTGATTAGATCATTATATATTATGGTTCATTTAAGAATTCAGCGAAATTCTATCACATTAGTTCAATTTATGTCGCTCCAATTTCAGATACCGTATTGGGCTAGGCGGCACCTTAAAGCGCATGAAATGACGAGTAAAATGCTCTATTAAACTTCTATGATAGGGCAATCAGAGACCCGCTTAGATCATTTTATATTATTGTTAATATAAGAATTCTGCGTACTTCTATCACGCTTGTTCAACTTACGTAGCTCCAATTTCAGATAGCGTATTGGGCTAGGCGGCACCTTAAAGCGCATGAAATGGCGAGTAAAATGTACTATTAAACTTCTATGATAAGGCAACCAGAGACCCGAATAGATCATTTTATATTATGGTTAATATAAGAATTCTGCCTAATCCTATCACGTTTGTTCAATTTACTTCGCTCCTATTTCATATAGTGTACTGGGCTTGGCGTCATCTCAAAGCGCATGAACTGGCGAGTAAAATACACTATTAACCTTCTAGGGTAGGGCGAACAGAGACCGGATTAGACCATTTTACATTATGGTTAATTCAAGAATTCAGCGAAATTCTATCACATTTGTTCAATTTACGTCGCTCCTATTTCAGGTAGCGTATTGGACTAAGCGGCAACTCAAAGCGCATAAAATGGCGAGTAAAGTGCGCTATTAAACTTCTAGGGTAAGGCAAACAGAGACCCTATTAGATCATTTTATATTATGGTTAATTTAAGAATTAAGCAAAATTATATCACATTTGTTCAATTTACGTCGCTCCTATTTCAGATAGCCTACTGGGCTAGGCGGCATCTCAAAGCGCATGAAATGGCGAGTTAAATGCACTATTAGACCTCTAGGGTAGGGCATTCACAGACCCGATTAGATCATTTTATATTATGGTTAATTAAAGAATTCAGCAAAATTCTATGACGTTTGTTCAATTTACGTCGCTCCTATTCCAGATAGCGTATTGGGCTAAGCGGCATCTCAAAGCGCATGAAAGTGCGAGTAAAATGCACTATTAAACTTCTAGGTTAGGGCGAATGGAGACCCGATTAGATCATTTTACATTATGGTTAATATAAGAATTCAGCGAAATTCTATCACACTTGTTCAATTTACGTTGCTCCAATTTTAGATAGCGTATTGGGCTAAGCGGCACCTTATAGCGCATGTAATGACGAGAACAATCCACTATTCAACTTCTATGATAGGGCAATCAGAGACCCGATTAGATCATTTTAAATTATGGTTAATACAAGAATTCTGCGTAATTCTATCACATTTGTTCAATTTACGTCGCTCCTATTTCAGATAGCGTATTGGGCTAAGCGGCATCTCAAGGCGCATGAAATTGCGAGAAAAATGCACTATTAAACTTTTAGGGTAAGGCAAACAGAGACCCGATTAGATCATTTTATATTACCGTTAATATAAGAATTCAGCGAAATTCTATCACATTTGTTCAATTTACGTCGCTCCTATTTCAGATAGAGTATTGGGCTAAGCGGCATCTCAAAGCGCATGAAATGGCGTGTAAAATGCACTATTAAACTTCTAGGGAAAGGCAGAGAGAGACCCGATTAGATCATTTTATATTACGGTTAATATAAGAATTCAGCGTAATTCTGTCACATTTGTTCAATTTACGTCGCTCCTATTTCAGATAGCGTACTGGGCTAGGCGGCATCTCAAAGTGCATGAAATGTCGAGTAAAATGCACTATTAAACTTCTGGGTTGGGCAAACAGAGACCCGCTTATTTCATTTTATATTTTGTTTAATATAAGAATTCAGCGAAATTCTATCACATTTGTTCAATTTACGTCGCTCCTATTTCAGACAGCGTACTGGGCTAGGCGGCATGTCAAAGTGCATGAAATGTCGAGTAAAATGCACTATTAAACTTCTATGATAGGGCAATCAGAGACCCGATTAGATCATTTTATGTTATGGTTAATATAAGAATTCTGCGTAATTCTATCACATTAGTTCAATTTACGACGCTCCTATTTCAGATAGTATATTGGCTAGGCGGCATCTTAAAGCGCGTGGCATGTGGAGTAAAATGCACTACTAAACTTCTATGATAGTGCAATCAGTCTCCCGAATAGATCATATTATATTATGGTTAATTTAGAATTCTGCGTAATTCAACCACGTTGGTTCAATTTACGTCGCTCCTACTTCAGATAGCGTATTGGGCTATGCGGCATCTCAAAGCGCATGAAATGACGAGTAAAATGCAGTCCTAAGCTTCTCGGGTAGGGCAATCAGAGACCCGATTAGGCCATCTTATATTATGGTTAATATAAGAATTCAGCAAAATTTTATCAAATTTGTTCAATTTACGTCGCCCCGATTTCAGATAGTGTATTGGGCTAGGTGGCATCTTAAAGCGCATGAAATGGCGAGTAAAATGCACTATTAAGCTTCTATGATAGGGCAATCAGAAACCCGATCAGATCATTTTATATCATGGTTAATGTAAGAATACAGCGAAATTTTATCACATTTGTTCAGTTAAGGTCGCCCCTATTTCAGATAGCGTATTGGGCTAGGTGGCATCTTAAAGCGCATGAAATGTCGAGTAAGATGCACTACTAAACTTCTAGGATAGGGCAATCAGGGACCCGATTACATCATTATATATTGTGGTTAATATAAGAATTCAGCGAAATTCTATCAGATTTGTTCAACTTACGTCGCTCCTATATCATATAGCGTTTGGGCTAGGCGGCATCTTAAAGCGCATGAAATGGAGAGTAAAATGATCTCTTAAGCTTCTCGGATTCGGCCATCAGAGACCCAATTAAATCATTTTGTATTATTGTTAATTTAAGATTTCAGCGAAACTCTATCACACTTGTTCAATTTACGTAGCTCCAATTTCAGATAGCGTATTGGGCTAAGCGGCACCTTAAAGCGCATGAAATGGCGTGTAAAATCTACTATTGAACTTTTATGGCAGTGCAATCAGAGACCCGATTAGATCATTTTATAATATTGTTAATATAAGAATTCATCGTAATTTTATCACATTTGTTCAATTTATATCGCTCCTATTTCAGATAGCGTATTGGGCTAGGCGGCAGCATAAAGCGCATGAAATGACGAGTAAAATGCACTATTAAACTTCTATGATAGGGCAATCAGAGAACCGAATAGATCGTATTATATTATGGTTAATATAAGAATTCTGCGTAATTCTATCACGTTTGTTCAATTTACGTAGCTCCAATTTCAGATAGCGTACTGGGCTAGGCGGCATCTCAAAGTGCATGAAATGTCGAGTAAAATGCACTATTAAACTTCTAGGGTTGGGCAAACAGAGACCCGCTTATTTCATTTTATATTTTGTTTAATATAAGAACTCTGCGAAATTCTATCACATTTGTTCAATTTACGTCGCTCCTATTTCAGACAGCGTACTGGGCTAGGCGGCATGTCAAAGTGCATGAAATGTCGAGTAAAATGCACTATTAAACTTCTATGATAGGGCAATCAGAGACCCGATTAGATCATTTTATATTATGGTTAATATAAGAATTCTGCGTAATTCTATCACATTAGTTCAATTTACGACGCTCCTATTTCAGATAGTATATTGGCTAGGCGGCATCTTAAAGCGCGTGGCATGTGGAGTAAAATGCACTACTAAACTTCTATGATAGTGCAATCAGTCTCCCGAATAGATCATATTATATTATGGTTAATTTAGAATTCTGCGCAATTCAACCACGTTGGTTCAATTTACGTCGCTCCTACTTCAGATAGCGTATTGGGCTATGCGGCATCTCAAAGCGCATGAAATGACGAGTAAAATGCACTATTAAACTTCTATGAGAGGGCAATCAGAGACCCGATTAGATCATTTTAAATTATGGTTAATATACGAATTCCACGTAATTTTATCTCATTTGATCAATTTACGTCGCTCCTATTTCAGATAGCGTATTGTGCTAAGCGGCACCGTAAAGCGCATGAAATGTCGAGTAAAATGCGCTCTTAAACTTCTAGGGTAGGGCAAGCAGAGACCCGATTTGATCATTTTATATTATTGTTAATATAAGAATTCAACGTAATTTTATCACATTTGTTCAACTTATGTCGCTCCTATTTCAGATAGCGTATTGGGCTAGGCGGCACCTTAAAGCGCATGATGTGACGAGTAAAATCCACTATTAAACTTCTATGATAGGGCGATCAGAGACCCGAATAGATCGCATTATATTATGGTTAATATATGAATTCTGCGTAATTCTATCACGTCTGTTCAATTTACGTGGCTCCAATTTCAGATAGCGTTTTGGACTACGTGGCATCTTAAAGCGCATGAAATGTCGAGTACAATGCACTATTAAACTTCTAGGGTAGGGCAAACAGAGACCCGATTAGATCATTTTATATTATGGTTAATATAAGAATTTAGCGTAATTTTATCACATTTGTTCAATTTACGTCACTCCTATTTCAGATAGCGTATTGGTCGATTCGGCATCTTAAAGCGCATGAAATGACGAGTAAAATGCACTACTAAACTTCTCGGACAGGGCAAATAGAGATACGATTAGGTCATTTTAAATTATGGTTAATATAAGAATTCTGCGTAATTCTATCACACTTGTTCAATTTACGTCGCTCCCATTACAGATAGCGCATTGGGCTAAGCGGCACCTTAAAGCGCATGGCGTGACGAGTAAAATGCAGTTCTAAACTTCTTTGATAGGGCAATCAGAGACCCGATGAGATCATTTTATATTATGGTTTATATAAGAATTCTGCGTAACTCTATCACATTTATTCAATTTACGCTGCTCCAATTTCAGATAGCGGGTTGGACTAGACGGTGCCTTAAAGCGCATGAAATGACGAGTAAAATGCACTATTAAACTTCTATGATAGGGCAATCAGAGACCCGATTTGATCATTTTGTGTTATTGTTAATATAAGAATCCAACGTAATTTTATCACATTTGATCAATTTATGTCGCTCCTATTTCAGATAGCATATTGGGCTAGGCGGCCTCTTAAAGCGCATGAAGCGTCGAATAAAATGCACTACTAAACTTCTGGGATAGGGAAATCAGAGACCCGATTAGATCATCTTATATTATGATTAATATAAGAATTCAGTGTAATTCTATAACATTTGGTCAATTTACGACGCTCCTACTTCAGATAGCCTATTGGACGAAACGGCACCTTGTAGCCCATGAAATGGCGAGTAAAATGCACTATTAAACTTCTGTGATAGGGCAATCAGAGACCCGATTAGATCATTTTGTATTATGGTTAATATAAGAACTCTGCGTAACTCTGTCACATTCGTTCAATTTACGTAGCTCCAATTTCAGATTGCGGATTGGGCTAGACGGCACCTTAAAGCGCATGAAATGACGAGTCAAATGCACTACTAAACTTCTATGATAGGGCAATCAGAGACCCGATTAGATCGTTTTATATTATGGTTAATATAAGAATTC
>CAKAJE020000833.1:0-63924 GCA_916610135.2 Macropis europaea
TAACCATAATATAAAATGATCTAATCGGGTCTCTGTTTGCCCTACCCTAGAAGTTTAACAGTGCATTTTACTCGCCATTTCATGCGCTTTGAGATGCCGCTTAGCCCAATACGCTATCTGCAATAGGAGCGACGTAAATTGAACAAATGTGATAGAATTTCCCTGAATACTTATATTAACCTTAATGTAAAATGATCTAATCGGGTCTCTGTTTGCCCTACCCTAGAAGTTTAACAGTGCATTTTACTCGCCATTTCATGCGCTTTGAGATTCCGCTTAGCCCAATACGCTATCTGAAATAGGAGCGACGTAAATTGAACAAATGTGATAGAATTTGGCTGAATTCTTAAATTAACCGTAATATAAAATGATCTAATCGGGTCTCTGTTCGCCCTACCCTAGAAGATTACTAGTGCATTTCACTCGTCATTTCATGCGCTTTGAGATGCCGCTTAGCCCAATACGCTATCTGCAATAGGAGCGACGTAAATAGAACAATTGTAATAGAATTTCGCTGAATTCTTATATTAACCAAAATATAAAATGATCTAATCGGGTCTCCGATTGCCCTATCATAGAAGTTTAATAGTGCATTTTACTCGCCAATCCACGCGCTTTAAGATTCCGCCTAGCCCAGTACGCTATCTGAAATTGGAGCGACGTAAGTTGAACAAATGTGATAGAATTTGGCTGAATTCTTAAATTAACCATAATATAAAATGATCTAATCGGGTCTCCGTTTGCCCTACCCTAGATGTGTAATAGTGCATTTCACTCGCCATTTCATGCGCTTTGAGATGCCGCTTAGCCCAATACGCTATCTGAAATAGGAGCGACGTAAATAGAACAATTGTGATAGAATTTAGCTGAATTCTTATATTAACCAAAATATAAAATGATCTAGTCGGGTCTCTGTTTGCCCTACCCTAGAAGTTTAACAGTGCATTTTACTCGCCATTTCATGCGCTTTGAGATGCCGCTTAGCCCAATACGCTATCTGAAATACGAGCGACGTAAATTGAACAAATGTGATAGAATTTCCCTGAATACTTATATTAACCTTAATGTAAAATGATCTAATCGGGTCTCTGATTGCCCTATCATAGTAGTTTAGTAGTGCATTTTACTCGCCCTTCCACGTGCTTTAAGATGCCGCCTAGCCCAGTACACTATCTGAAATAGGAGCGACGTATGTTGAACAAATGTGATAGAATTACGCTGAATTCTTATATTAACCGTAATATAAAATGATCTAATCGGGTCTCTGTTCGCCCTACCCTAGAAGATTACAAGCGCATTTCACTCGTCATTTCATGCGCTTTGAGATGCCGCTTAGCCCAATACGCTATCTGCAATAGGAGCGACGTAAATTGAACAAATGTGATAGAATTTGGCTGAATTCTTAAATTAACCATAATATAAAATGATCTAATCGGGTCTCTGTTTGCCCTACCCTAGAAGTTTAACAGTGCATTTTACTGGCCATTTCATGCGCTTTGAGATGCCGCTTAGCGCAATACGCTATCTGCAATAGGAGCGACGTAAATTGAACAAATGTGATAGAATTTCCCTGAATACTTATATTAACCTTAATGTAAAATGATCTAATCGGGTCTCTGTTCGCCCTACCCTAGAAGTGTAATAGTGCATTTCACTCGCCATTTCATGCGCTTTGAGATGCCGCTTAGCCCAATACGCTATCTGAAATAGGAGCGACGTAAATAGAACAATTGTGATAGAATTTCGCTGAATTCTTATATTAACCGTAATATAAAATGATCTAATCGGGTCCCTGTTTGCCTTATCCTAGAAGTTTAATAGTGCATTTTACTCGCCATTTCATGCGCATTGAGATGCCGCTTAGCCCAATACGCTATCTGAAATAGGAGCGACGTAAATTGAACAAATATGATACAGTTTCGCTGAATTCTTAAGTTAACCATAATATAAAATCATCTTATCGGGTCTCTGTTTGCACTACCCTAGAAGTTTAATAGTGCATTTTAATCGCCATTTCATGCGCTTTGAGATGCCGCTTAGCCCAATATGCTATCTGAAATAGGAGCGACGTAAATTGAACAAATGTGATAGAATTTCCCTGAATTCTTATATTAAACAAAATATAAAATGATCTAAACGGGACTCTGATTGCCCTATCATAGAAGTTTAGTAGTGCATTTAACTCGCCCTTCCACGTGCTTTAAGATGCCGCCTAGCCCAGTACACTATCTGAAATAGGAGCGACGTAAATTGAACAAATGTGATAGAATTTCCCTGAAATCTTATATTAAACAAAATATAAAATGATCTAAACGGGACTCTGATTGCCCTATCATAGAAGTTTAGTAGTGCATTTTACTCGCCCTTCCACGTGCTTTAAGATGCCGCCTAGCCCAGTACACTATCTGAAATAGGAGCGACGTAAATTGAACAAATGTGATAGAATTTGGCTGAATTCTTAAATAACCCATAATATAAAATCATCTTATCGGGTCTCTGTTTGCCCTACCCTAGAAGTTTAATAGTGCATTTTACTCGCCATTTCTTGCGCTTTAAGATGCCGCCGAGCCCAGTACGCTATCTGAAGTAGGAGCGACGTAAGTTGAACAAATGTGATAGAATTCGGCTGAATTCTTAAATTAACCATAATATAAAATGATCTAATCGGGTCTCTGTTGGCCCTACCCTAGAAGTTTAACAGTGCATTTTACTCGCCATTTCATGCGCTTTGAGATGCCGCTTAGCCCAATACGCTATCTGAAATAGGAGCGACGTATATTGAACAAATGTGATAGAATTTGGCTGAATTCTTAAGTTAACCGTAATATAAAATGATCTAATCGGGTCTCTGTTCGCCCTACCCTAGAAGATTACTAGTGCATTTCACTCGTCATTTCATGCGCTTTGAGAGGGCGCTTAGCCCAATACGCTATCTGAAATACGAGCGACGTAAATTGAACAAATGTGATAGAATTTCCCTGAATACTTATATTAACCTTAATGTAAAATGATCTAATCGGGTCTCTGTTCGCCCTACCCTAGAAGTGTAATAGTGCATTTCACTCGCCATTTCATGCGCTTTGAGATGCCGCTTAGCCCAATACGCTATCTGAAATAGGAGCGACGTAAATAGAACAATTGTGATAGAATTTCGCTGAATTCTTATATTAACCAAAATATAAAATGATCTAATCGGGTCTCTGTTTGCATTACCCTAGAAGTTTAATAGTGCATTTCACTCGTCATTTCATGCGCTTTGAGATGCCGCTTAGCCCAATACGCTATCTGAAATAGGAGCGACGTAAATTGAACAAATGTGATAGAATTTGGCTAAATTCTTAAATTAACCATAATATAAAATGATCTAATCGGGTCTCTGTTCTCCCTACCCTAGAAGTTTAATACTGCATTTCACTCGTCATTTCATGCGCTTTGTGTTGCCGCTTAGCCCAATACGATATCTGAAATAGGAGCGATGTAAATTGAACAAATGTGATAGAATTTTGCTGAATTCGTAAATTAACCATAATATAATATGATCTAATCGGGTCTCTGTTTGCCCTACCCTAGAAGTTTAACAGTGCATTTTACTCGCCAATTCATGCGCTTTGAGATGCCGCTTAGCCCAATACGCTATCTGAAATAGGAGCGACGTAAATTGAACAAATGTGATAGAATTTGGCTGAATTCTTAAATTAACCGTAATATAAAATGATCTAATCGGGTCTCTGTTCGCCCTACCCTAGAAGTGTAATAGTGCATTTCACTCGCCATTTCATGCGCTTTGAGATGCCGCTTAGCCCAATACGCTATCTGTAATAGGAGCGACGTAATTAGAACAATTGTGATAGAATTTCGCTGAATTCTTATATTAACCAAAATATAAAATGATCTAATCGGGTCTCTGTTTGCATTACCCTAGAAGTTTAATAGTGCATTTTACTCGCCCTTCCACGTGTTTTAAGATGCTGCCTAGCCCAGTACACTATCTGAAATAGGAGCGACGTATGTTGAACAAATGTGATAGAATTACGCTGAATTCTTATATTAACCGTAATATAAAATGATCTAATCGGGTCTCTGTTCGCCCTACCCTAGAAGATTACAAGCGCATTTCACTCGTCATTTCATGCGCTTTGAGATGCCGCTTAGCCCAATACGCTATCTGCAATAGGAGCGACGTAAATTGAACAAATGTGATAGAATTTGGCTGAATTCTTAAATTAACCATAATATAAAATGATCTAATCGGGTCTCTGTTAGCCCTACCCTAGAAGTTTAACAGTGCATTTTACTCGCCATTTCATGCGCTTTGAGATGCCGCTTAGCCCAATACGCTATCTGCAATAGGAGCGACGTAAATTGAACAAATGTGATAGAATTTCCCTGAATACTTATATTAACCTTAATGTAAAATGATCTAATCGGGTCTCTGTTCGCCCTACCCTAGAAGTGTAATAGTGCATTTCACTCGCATTTCATGCGCTTTGAGATGCCGCTTAGCCCAATACGCTATCTGAAATAGGAGCGACGTAAATAGAACAATTGTGATAGAATTTCGCTGAATTCTTATATTAACCAAAATATAAAATGATCTAATCGGGTCTCAGTTTGCCTTACCCTAGAAGTTTAATAGTGCATTTTACTCGCCATTTCATGCGATTTGAGATGCCGCTTAGCCCAATACGCTATCTGAAATAGGAGCGACGTAAATTGAACAAATGTGATAGAATTTCCCTGAAATCTTATATTAAACAAAATATAAAATGATCTAAACGGGACTCTGATTGCCCTATCATAGAAGTTTAGTAGTGCATTTTACTCGCCATTCCACGCGCTTTAAGATGCCGCCTAGCCCAGTACGCTATCTGAAATAGGAGCGACGTAAGTTGAACAAATGTGATAGAATTACGCTGAATTCTTAAATTAACCATAATATAAAATGATCTAATCGGGTCTCTGTTTGCCCTACCCTAGAAGTTTAACAGTGCATTTTACTCGCCATTTCATGCGCTTTGAGATGCCGCTTAGCCCAATACGCTATCTGAAATAGGAGCGACGTAAATTGAACAAATGTGATAGAATTTCCCTGAATTCTTATATTAACCTTAATGTAAAATGATCTAATCGGGTCTCTGTTCACCCTACCCTAGAAGTTTAATACTGCATTTCACTCGTCATTTCATGCGCTTTGTGTTGCCGCTTAGCCCAATACGCTATCTGAAATAGGAGCGACGTAAATAGAACAATTGTGATAGAATTTCGCTGAATTCTTATATTAACCAAAATATAAAATGATCTAATCGGGTCTCTGTTTGCATTACCCTAGAAGTTTAATAGTGCATTTTACTCGCCATTTCATGCGATTTGAGATGCCGCTTAGCCCAATACGCTATCTGAAATAGGAGCGACGTAAATTGAACAAATGTGATAGAATTTCCCTGAAATCTTATATTAAACAAAATATAAAATGATCTAAACGGGACTCTGATTGCCCTATCATAGAAGTTTAGTAGTGCATTTTACTCGCCATTCCACGCGCTTTAAGATGCCGCCTAGCCCAGTACGCTATCTGAAATAGGAGCGACGTAAGTTGAACAAATGTGATAGAATTACGCTGAATTCTTAAATTAACCATAATATAAAATGATCTAATCGGGTCTCTGTTTGCCCTACCCTAGAAGTTTAACAGTGCATTTTACTCGCCATTTCATGCGCTTTGAGATGCCGCTTAGCCCAATACGCTATCTGCAATAGGAGCGACGTAAATTGAACAAATGTGATAGAATTTCCCTGAATACTTATATTAACCTTAATGTAAAATGATCTAATCGGGTCTCTGTTCGCCCTACCCTAGAAGTGTAATAGTGCATTTCACTCGCCATTTCATGCGCTTTGAGATGCCGCTTAGCCCAATACGCTATCTGAAATAGGAGCGACGTAAATAGAACAATTGTGATAGAATTTCGCTGAATTCTTATATTAACCAAAATATAAAATGATCTAATCGGGTCTCTGTTTGCATTACCCTAGAAGTTTAATAGTGCATTTTACTCGCCATTTCATGCGATTTGAGATGCCGCTTAGCCCAATACGTTATCTGAAATAGGAGCGACGTAAATTGAACAAATGTGATAGAATTTCCCTGAAATCTTATATTAAACAAAATATAAAATGATCTAAACGGGACTCTGATTGCCCTATCATAGAAGTTTAGTAGTGCATTTTAGTCGCCATTCCACGCGCTTTAAGATGCCGCCTAGCCCAGTACGCTATCTGAAATAGGAGCGACGTAAGTTGAACAAATGTGATAGAATTACGCTGAATTCTTAAATTAACCATAATATAAAATGATCTAATCGGGTCTCTGTTCGCCCTACCCTAGAAGTTTAACAGTGCATTTTACTCGCCATTTCATGCGCTTTGAGATGCCGCTTAGCCCAATACGCTATCTGAAATAGGAGCGACGTAAATTGAACAAATGTGATAGAATTTCCCTGAATTCTTATATTAACCTTAATGTAAAATGATCTAATCGGGTCTCTGTTCTCCCTACCCTAGAAGTTTAATACTGCATTTCACTCGTCATTTCATGCGCTTTGTGTTGCCGCTTAGCCCAATACGATATCTGAAATAGGAGCGATGTAAATTGAACAAATGTGATAGAATTTTGCTGAATTCGTAAATTAACCATAATATAATATGATATAATCGGGTCTCTGTTTGCCCTACCCTATAAGTTTAATAGTGCATTTTACTCGCCATTTCATGCGCTTTGAGATGCCGCTTAGCCCAATACGCTATCTGACATAGGAGCGACGTAAATTGAACAAATGTGATAGAATTTCCCTGAAATCTTATATTAAACAAAATATAAAATGATCTAAACGGGACTCTGATTGCCCTATCATAGAAGTTTAGGAGTGCATTTTACTCGCCCTTCCACGTGCTTTAAGATGCCGCCTGGCCCAGTACACTATCTGAAATAGGAGCGACGTATGTTGAACGAATGTGATAGAATTACGCTGAATTCTTATATTAACCGTAATATAAAATGATCTAATCGGGTCTCTGTTCGCCCTACCCTAGAAGATTACAAGCGCATTTCACTCGTCATTTCATGCGCTTTGAGATGCCGCTTAGCCCAATACGCTATCTGCAATAGGAGCGACGTAAATTGAACAAATGTGATAGAATTCGGCTGAATTCTTAAATTAACCATAATATAAAATGATCTAATCGGGTCTCTGTTTGCCCTACCCTAGAAGTTTAACAGTGCATTTTACTCGCCATTTCATGCGCTTTGAGATTCCGCTTAGCCCAATACGCTATCTGAAATAGGAGCGACGTAAATTGAACAAATGTGATAGAATTTGGCTGAATTCTTAAATTAACCGTAATATAAAATGATCTAATCGGGGCTCTGTTCGCCCTACCCTAGAAGATTACTAGTGCATTTCACTCGTCATTTCATGCGCTTTGAGATGCCGCTTAGCCCAATACGCTATCTGCAATAGGAGCGACGTAAATAGAACAATTGTAATAGAATTTCGCTGAATTCTTATATTAACCAAAATATAAAATGATCTAATCGGGTCTCCGATTGCCCTATCATAGAAGTTTAATAGTGCATTTTACTCGCCAATCCACGCGCTTTAAGATTCCGCCTAGCCCAGTACGCTATCTGAAATTGGAGCGACGTAAGTTGAACAAATGTGATAGAATTTGGCTGAATTCTTAAATTAACCATAATATAAAATGATCTATTCGGGTCTCCGTTTGTCCTACCCTAGATGTGTAATAGTGCATTTCACTCGCCATTTCATGCGCTTTGAGATGCCGCTTAGCCCAATACGCTATCTGAAATAGGAGCGACGTAAATAGAACAATTGTGATAGAATTTAGCTGAATTCTTATATTAACCAAAATATAAAATGATCTAGTCGGGTCTCTGTTTGCCCTACCCTAGAAGTTTAACAGTGCATTTTACTCGCCATTTCATGCGCTTTGAGATGCCGCTTAGCCCAATACGCTATCTGAAATACGAGCGACGTAAATTGAACAAATGTGATAGAATTTCCCTGAATACTTATATTAACCTTAATGTAAAATGATCTAATCGGGTCTCTGATTGCCCTATCATAGTAGTTTAGTAGTGCATTTTACTCGCCCTTCCACGTGCTTTAAGATGCCGCCTAGCCCAGTACACTATCTGAAATAGGAGCGACGTATGTTGAACAAATGTGATAGAATTACGCTGAATTCTTATATTAACCGTAATATAAAATGATCTAATCGGGTCTCTGTTCGCCCTACCCTAGAAGATTACAAGCGCATTTCACTCGTCATTTCATGCGCTTTGGGATGCCGCTTAGCCCAATACGCTATCTGCAATAGGAGCGACGTAAATTGAACAAATGTGATAGAATTTGGCTGAATTCTTAAATTAACCATAATATAAAATGATCTAATCGGGTCTCTGTTTGCCCTACCCTAGAAGTTTAACAGTGCATTTTACTCGCCATTTCATGCGCTTTGAGATGCCGCTTAGCGCAATACGCTACCTGCAATAGGAGCGACGTAAATTGAACAAATGTGATAGAATTTCCCTGAATACTTATATTAACCTTAATGTAAAATGATCTAATCGGGTCTCTGTTCGCCCTACCCTAGAAGTGTAATAGTGCATTTCACTCGCCATTTCATGCGCTTTGAGATGCCGCTTAGCCCAATACGCTATCTGAAATAGGAGCGACGTAAATAGAACAATTGTGATAGAATTTCGCTGAATTCTTATATTAACCGTAATATAAAATGATCTAATCGGGTCCCTGTTTGCCTTATCCTAGAAGTTTAATAGTGCATTTTACTCGCCATTTCATGCGCATTGAGATGCCGCTTAGCCCAATACGCTATCTGAAATAGGAGCGACGTAAATTGAACAAATATGATACAGTTTCGCTGAATTCTTAAGTTAACCATAATATAAAATCATCTTATCGGGTCTCTGTTTGCACTACCCTAGAAGTTTAATAGTGCATTTTACTCGCCATTTCATGCGCTTTGAGATGCCGCTTAGCCCAATATGCTATCTGAAATAGGAGCGACGTAAATTGAACAAATGTGATAGAATTTCCCTGAAATCTTATATTAAACAAAATATAAAATGATCTAAACGGGACTCTGATTGCCCTATCATAGAAGTTTAGTAGTGCATTTTACTCGCCATTCCACACGCTTTAAGATGCCGCCTAGCCCAGTACGCTATCTGAAATAGGAGCAACGTAAGTTGAACAAATGTGATAGAATTACGCTGAATTCTTATATTAACCGTAATATAAAATGATCTAATCGGGTCCCTGTTTGCCTTATCCTAGAAGTTTAATAGTGCATTTTACTTGCCATTTCATGCGCATTGAGATGCCGCTTAGCCCAATACGCTATCTGCAATAGGAGCGACGTAAATTGAACAAATGTGATAGAATTTCCCTGAATACTTATATTAACCTTAATGTAAAATGATCTAATCGGGTCTCTGTTCGCCCTACCCTAGAAGTGTAATAGTGCATTTCACTCGCCATTTCATGCGCTTTGAGATGCCGCTTAGCCCAATACGCTATCTGAAATAGGAGCGACGTAAATAGAACAATTGTGATAGAATTTCGCTGAATTCTTATATTAACCAAAATATAAAATGATCTAATCGGGTCTCTGTTTGCATTACCCTAGAAGTTTAATAGTGCATTTTACTCGCCATTTCATGCGATTTGAGATGCCGCTTAGCCCAATACGTTATCTGAAATAGGAGCGACGTAAATTGAACAAATGTGATAGAATTTCCCTGAAATCTTATATTAAACAAAATATAAAATGATCTAAACGGGACTCTGATTGCCCTATCATAGAAGTTTAGTAGTGCATTTTAGTCGCCATTCCACGCGCTTTAAGATGCCGCCTAGCCCAGTACGCTATCTGAAATAGGAGCGACGTAAGTTGAACAAATGTGATAGAATTACGCTGAATTCTTAAATTAACCATAATATAAAATGATCTAATCGGGTCTCTGTTCGCCCTACCCTAGAAGTTTAACAGTGCATTTTACTCGCCATTTCATGCGCTTTGAGATGCCGCTTAGCCCAATACGCTATCTGAAATAGGAGCGACGTAAATTGAACAAATGTGATAGAATTTCCCTGAATTCTTATATTAACCTTAATGTAAAATGATCTAATCGGGTCTCTGTTCTCCCTACCCTAGAAGTTTAATACTGCATTTCACTCGTCATTTCATGCGCTTTGTGTTGCCGCTTAGCCCAATACGATATCTGAAATAGGAGCGATGTAAATTGAACAAATGTGATAGAATTTTGCTGAATTCGTAAATTAACCATAATATAATATGATATAATCGGGTCTCTGTTTGCCCTACCCTATAAGTTTAATAGTGCATTTTACTCGCCATTTCATGCGCTTTGAGATGCCGCTTAGCCCAATACGCTATCTGACATAGGAGCGACGTAAATTGAACAAATGTGATAGAATTTCCCTGAAATCTTATATTAAACAAAATATAAAATGATCTAAACGGGACTCTGATTGCCCTATCATAGAAGTTTAGGAGTGCATTTTACTCGCCCTTCCACGTGCTTTAAGATGCCGCCTGGCCCAGTACACTATCTGAAATAGGAGCGACGTATGTTGAACGAATGTGATAGAATTACGCTGAATTCTTATATTAACCGTAATATAAAATGATCTAATCGGGTCTCTGTTCGCCCTACCCTAGAAGATTACAAGCGCATTTCACTCGTCATTTCATGCGCTTTGAGATGCCGCTTAGCCCAATACGCTATCTGCAATAGGAGCGACGTAAATTGAACAAATGTGATAGAATTCGGCTGAATTCTTAAATTAACCATAATATAAAATGATCTAATCGGGTCTCTGTTTGCCCTACCCTAGAAGTTTAACAGTGCATTTTACTCGCCATTTCATGCGCTTTGAGATTCCGCTTAGCCCAATACGCTATCTGAAATAGGAGCGACGTAAATTGAACAAATGTGATAGAATTTGGCTGAATTCTTAAATTAACCGTAATATAAAATGATCTAATCGGGGCTCTGTTCGCCCTACCCTAGAAGATTACTAGTGCATTTCACTCGTCATTTCATGCGCTTTGAGATGCCGCTTAGCCCAATACGCTATCTGCAATAGGAGCGACGTAAATAGAACAATTGTAATAGAATTTCGCTGAATTCTTATATTAACCAAAATATAAAATGATCTAATCGGGTCTCCGATTGCCCTATCATAGAAGTTTAATAGTGCATTTTACTCGCCAATCCACGCGCTTTAAGATTCCGCCTAGCCCAGTACGCTATCTGAAATTGGAGCGACGTAAGTTGAACAAATGTGATAGAATTTGGCTGAATTCTTAAATTAACCATAATATAAAATGATCTAATCGGGTCTCCGTTTGCCCTACCCTAGATGTGTAATAGTGCATTTCACTCGCCATTTCATGCGCTTTGAGATGCCGCTTAGCCCAATACGCTATCTGAAATAGGAGCGACGTAAATAGAACAATTGTGATAGAATTTAGCTGAATTCTTATATTAACCAAAATATAAAATGATCTAGTCGGGTCTCTGTTTGCCCTACCCTAGAAGTTTAACAGTGCATTTTACTCGCCATTTCATGCGCTTTGAGATGCCGCTTAGCCCAATACGCTATCTGAAATACGAGCGACGTAAATTGAACAAATGTGATAGAATTTCCCTGAATACTTATATTAACCTTAATGTAAAATGATCTAATCGGGTCTCTGATTGCCCTATCATAGTAGTTTAGTAGTGCATTTTACTCGCCCTTCCACGTGCTTTAAGATGCCGCCTAGCCCAGTACACTATCTGAAATAGGAGCGACGTATGTTGAACAAATGTGATAGAATTACGCTGAATTCTTATATTAACCGTAATATAAAATGATCTAATCGGGTCTCTGTTCGCCCTACCCTAGAAGATTACAAGCGCATTTCACTCGTCATTTCATGCGCTTTGGGATGCCGCTTAGCCCAATACGCTATCTGCAATAGGAGCGACGTAAATTGAACAAATGTGATAGAATTTGGCTGAATTCTTAAATTAACCATAATATAAAATGATCTAATCGGGTCTCTGTTTGCCCTACCCTAGAAGTTTAACAGTGCATTTTACTCGCCATTTCATGCGCTTTGAGATGCCGCTTAGCGCAATACGCTACCTGCAATAGGAGCGACGTAAATTGAACAAATGTGATAGAATTTCCCTGAATACTTATATTAACCTTAATGTAAAATGATCTAATCGGGTCTCTGTTCGCCCTACCCTAGAAGTGTAATAGTGCATTTCACTCGCCATTTCATGCGCTTTGAGATGCCGCTTAGCCCAATACGCTATCTGAAATAGGAGCGACGTAAATAGAACAATTGTGATAGAATTTCGCTGAATTCTTATATTAACCGTAATATAAAATGATCTAATCGGGTCCCTGTTTGCCTTATCCTAGAAGTTTAATAGTGCATTTTACTCGCCATTTCATGCGCATTGAGATGCCGCTTAGCCCATTACGCTATCTGAAATAGGAGCGACGTAAATTGAACAAATATGATACAGTTTCGCTGAATTCTTAAGTTAACCATAATATAAAATCATCTTATCGGGTCTCTGTTTGCACTACCCTAGAAGTTTAATAGTGCATTTTACTCGCCATTTCATGCGCTTTGAGATGCCGCTTAGCCCAATATGCTATCTGAAATAGGAGCGACGTAAATTGAACAAATGTGATAGAATTTCCCTGAATTCTTATATTAAACAAAATATAAAATGATCTAAACGGGACTCTGATTGCCCTATCATAGAAGTTTAGTAGTGCATTTTACTCGCCCTTCCACGTGCTTTAAGATGCCGCCTAGCCCAGTACACTATCTGAAATAGGAGCGACGTAAATTGAACAAATGTGATAGAATTTCCCTGAAATCTTATATTAAACAAAATATAAAATGATCTAAACGGGACTCTGATTGCCTTATCATAGAAGTTTAATAGTGCATTTTACTTGCCAATCCACGCGCTTTAAGGTTCCGCCTAGCCCAGTACGCTATCAGGAAAGGAGCGACGTAAATTGAACAAATGTGATAGAATTTGGCTGAATTCTTAAATTAACCATAATATAAAATGATCTAATCGGGTCTCTGTTTGCCCTACCCTAGAAGTTTAATAGTGCATTTTACTCGCCATTTCATGCGCTTTGAGATGGCGCTTAGCCCAATACGCTATCTGAAATAGGAGCGACGTAAATTGAACAAATGTGATAGAATTTGGCTGAATTCTTAAATTAACCATAATATAAAATCATCTTATCGGGTATCTGTTTGCCCTACCCTAGAAGTTTAATAGTGCATTTTTCTCGCCATTTCTTGCGCTTTAAGATGCCGCCGAGCCCAGTACGCTATCTGAAGTAGGAGCGACGGAAATTGAACAAATGTGATAGAATTTCCCTGAATTCTTATATTAACCTTAATGTAAAATGATCTAATCGGGTCTCTGTTCTCCCTACCCTAGAAGTTTAATACTGCATTTCACTCGTCATTTCATGCGCTTTGAGTTGCCGCTTAGCCCAATACGATATCTGAAATAGGAGCGATGTAAATTGAACAAATGTGATAGAATTTTGCTGAATTCGTAAATTAACCATAATGTAATATGATCTAATCGGGTCCCTGTTTGCCCTACCCTATAAGTTTAATAGTGCATTTTACTCGCCATTTCATGCGCTTTGAGATGCCGCTTAGCCCAATACGCTATCTGAAATAGGAGCGACGTAAATTGAACAAATGTGATAGAATTTCCCTGAAATCTTATATTAAACAAAATATAAAATGATCTAAACGGGACTCTGATTGCCCTATCATAGAAGTTTAGTAGTGCATTTTACTCGCCCTTCCACGTGCTTTAAGATGCCGCCTAGCCCAGTACACTATCTGAAATAGGAGCGACGTATGTTGAACAAATGTGATAGAATTACGCTGAATTCTTATATTAACCGTAATATAAAATGATCTAATCGGGTCTCTGTTCGCCCTACCCTAGAAGATTACAAGCGCATTTCACTCGTCATTTCATGCGCTTTGAGATGCCGCTTAGCCCAATACGCTATCTGCAATAGGAGCGACGTAAATTGAACAAATGTGATAGAATTTGGCTGAATTCTTAAATTAACCATAATATAAAATGATCTAATCGGGTCTCTGTTTGCCCTACCCTAGAAGTTTAACAGTGCATTTTACTCGCCATTTCATGCGCTTTGAGATGCCGCTTAGCCCAATACGCTATCTGAAATAGGAGCGACGTAAATTGAACAAATGTGATAGAATTTCCCTGAATACTTATATTAACCTTAATGTAAAATGATCTAATCGGGTCTTTGTTCGCCCTACCCTAGAAGTGTAATAGTGTATTTCACTCGCCATTTCATGCGCTTTGAGATGCCGCTTAGCCCAATACGCTATCTTAAATAGGAGCGACGTAAATAGAACAATTGTGATAGAATTTCGCTGAATTCTTATATTAACCAAAATATAAAATGATCTAATCGGGTCTCTGATTGCCCTATCATAGAAGTTTAATAGTGCATTTTACTCGCCAATCCACGCGCTTTAAGATTCCCCCTAGCCCAGTACGCTATCTGAAATAGGAGCGACGTAAATTGAACAAATGTGATAGAATTTGGCTGAATTCTTAAATTAACCATAATATAAAATGATCTAATCGGGTCTCTGTTTGCCCTACCCTAGAAGTTTAATAGTGGATTTTACTCGCCATTTCATGCGATTTGAGATGCCGCTTAGCCCGATACGCTATCTGCAATAGGAGCGACGTAAATTGAACAAATGTGATAGAATTTGGCTGAATTCTTAAATTAACCATAATATAAAATGATCTAATCGGGTCTCTGTTTGCCCTACCCTAGAAGTTTAACAGTGCATTTTACTCGCCATTTCATGCGCTTTGAGATGCCGCTTAGCCCAATACGCTATCTGAAATAGGAGCGACGTAAATTGAACAAATGTGATAGAATTTGGCTGAATTCTTAAATTAACCATAATATAAAATCATCTTATTGGGTCTCTGTTTGCCGTACCCTAGAAGTTTAATAGTGCATTTTACTCGCCATTTCTTGCGCTTTAAGATGCCGCCGAGCCCAGTACGCTATCTGAAGTAGGAGCGACGTAAGTTGAACAAATGTGATAGAATTACGCTGAATTCTTATATTAACCGTAATATAAAATGATCTAATCGGTTCTCTGTTCACCCTACCCTAGAAGTTTAAGAGTGCCTTTCACTCGTCATTTCATGCGCTTTGAGATGCCGCTTAGCCCAATACGCTATCTGAAATAGGAGCGACGTAAATTGAACAAATGTGATAGAATTTCCCGGAATTCTTATATTAACCTTAATGTAAAATGATCTAATCGGGTCTCTGTTCTCCCTACCCTAGAAGTTTAATACTGCATTTCACTCGGCATTTCATGCGCATTGAGATGCCGCTTAGCCCAATACGCTATCTGGAATAGGAGCGACGTAAATTGAACAAATATGATACAGTTTCGCTGAATTCTTAAATTAACCATAATATAAAATCATCTTATCGGGTCTCTGTTTGCCCTACCCTAGAAGTTTAATAGTGCATTTTACTCGCCATTTCATGCGCTTTGAGATGCCGCTTAGCCCAATACGCTATCTGAAATAGGAGCGACGTAAATTGAACAAATGTGATAGAATTTCCCTGAATTCTTATATTAACCAAAATATAAAATGATCTAATCTGGTCTCTGATTGCCTTATCATAGAAGTTTAATAGTGCATTTTACTTGCCAATCCACGCGCTTTAAGGTTCCGCCTAGCCCAGTACGCTATCTGGAATAGGAGCGACGTAAATTGAACAAATGTGATAGAATTTGGCTGAATTCTTAAATTAACCATAATATAAAATGATCTAATCGGGTCTCTGTTTGCCCTACCCTAGAAGTTTAATAGTGCATTTTACTCGCCATTTCATGCGCTTTGAGATGGCGCTTAGCCCAATACGCTATCTGAAATAGGAGCGACGTAAATTGAACAAATGTGATAGAATTTGGCTGAATTCTTAAATTAACCATAATATAAAATCATCTTATCGGGTATCTGTTTGCCCTACCCTAGAAGTTTAATAGTGCATTTTTCTCGCCATTTCTTGCGCTTTAAGATGCCGCCGAGCCCAGTACGCTATCTGAAGTAGGAGCGACGGAAATTGAACAAATGTGATAGAATTTGGCTGAATTCTTAAATTAACCAAAATATAAAATGATCTAATCGGGTCTCTGTTCGCCCTACCCTAGAAGATTACAAGCGCATTTCACTCGTCATTTCATGCGCTTTGAGATGCCGCTTAGCCCAATACGCTATCTGCAATAGGAGCGACGTAAATTGAACAAATGTGATAGAATTTGGCTGAATTCTTAAATTAACCATAATATAAAATGATCTAATCGGGTCTCTGTTTGCCCTACCCTAGAAGTTTAACAGTGCATTTTACTCGCCATTTCATGCGCTTTGAGATGCCGCTTAGCCCAATACGCTATCTGAAATAGGAGCGACGTAAATTGAACAAATGTGATAGAATTTCCCTGAATACTTATATTAACCTTAATGTAAAATGATCTAATCGGGTCTTTGTTCGCCCTACGCTAGAAGTGTAATAGTGTATTTCGCTCGCCATTTCATGCGCTTTGAGATGCCGCTTAGCCCAATACGCTATCTTAAATAGGAGCGACGTAAATAGAACAATTGTGATAGAATTTCGCTGAATTCTTATATTAACCAAAATATAAAATGATCTAATCGGGTCTCTGATTGCCCTATCATAGAAGTTTAATAGTGCATTTTACTCGCCAATCCACGAGCTTTAAGATTCCCCCTAGCCCAGTACGCTATCTGAAATAGGAGCGACGTAAATTGAACAAATGTGATAGAATTTGGCTGAATTCTTAAATTAACCATAATATAAAATGATCTAATCGGGTCTCTGTTTGCCCTACCCTAGAAGTTTAATAGTGTATTTTACTCGCCATTTCATGCGATTTGAGATGCCGCTTAGCCCAATACGCTATCTGCAATAGGAGCGACGTAAATTGAACAAATGTGATAGAATTTGGCTGAATTCTTAAATTAACCATAATATAAAATGATCTAATCGGGTCTCTGTTTGCCCTACCCTAGAAGTTTAACAGTGCATTTTACTCGCCATTTCATGCGCTTTGGGATGCCGCTTAGCCCAATACGCTATCTGAAATAGGAGCGACGTAAATTGAACAAATGTGATAGAATTTGGCTGAATTCTTAAATTAACCATAATATAAAATCATCTTATCGGGTCTCTGTTTGCCGTACCCTAGAAGTTTAATAGTGCATTTTACTCGCCATTTCTTGCGCTTTGAGATGCCGCCGAGCCCAGTACGCTATCTGAAGTAGGAGCGACGTAAGTTGAACAAATGTGATAGAATTACGCTGAATTCTTATATTAACCGTAATATAAAATGATCTAATCGGTTCTCTGTTCACCCTACCCTAGAAGTTTAAGAGTGCCTTTCACTCGTCATTTCATGCGCTTTGAGATGCCGCTTAGCCCAATACGCTATCTGAAATAGGAGCGACGTAAATTGAACAAATGTGATAGAATTTCCCTGAATTCTTATATTAACCTTAATGTAAAATGATCTAATCGGGTCTCTGTTCTCCCTACCCTAGAAGTTTAATACTGCATTTCACTCGGCATTTCATGCGCATTGAGATGCCGCTTAGCCCAATACGCTATCTGGAATAGGAGCGACGTAAATTGAACAAATATGAGACAGTTTCGCTGAATTCTTAAATTAACCATAATATAAAATCATCTTATCGGGTCTCTGTTTGCCCTACCCTAGAAGTTTAATAGTGCATTTTACTCGCCATTTCTTGCGCTTTAAGATGCCGCCGAGCCCAGTACGCTATCTGAAGTACGAGCGACGTAAGTTCAACAAATGTGATAGAATTACGCTGAATTCTTATATTAACCGTAATATAAAATGATCTAATCGGTTCTCTGTTCGCCCTACCCTAGAAGTTTAATAGTGCCTTTCACTCGTCATTTCATGCGCTTTGAGATGCCGCTTAGCCCAATACGCTATCTGAAGTACGAGCGACGTAAGTTCAACAAATGTGATAGAATTACGCTGAATTCTTATATTAACCGTAATATAAAATGATCTAATCGGTTCTCTGTTCGCCCTACCCTAGAAGTTTAATAGTGCATTTCACTCGTCATTTCATGCGCTTTGAGATGCCGCTTAGCCCAATACGCTATCTGAAATAGGAGCAACGTAAATTGAACAAATGTGATAGGATTTCGCTGAATTCTTATATTAACCAAAATATAAAATGATCTAATCGGGACTCTGATTGCCCTATCATAGAAGTTTAGTAGTGCATTTTACTCGCCCTTCCACGCGCTTTAAGATGCCGCCTAGCCCAGTACGCTATCTGAAATAGGAGCGACGCAAGTTGAAAAAATGTCATAGAATTACGCTGAATTCTTATATTAACAGTAATATAAAATGATCTAATCGGGTCTCTGTTTGCCTTACCCTAGAAGTTTAATAGTGCATTTTACTCGCCATTTCATGCGCTTTGAGATGCCGCTTAGCCCAATACGCATCTGAAGTAGGAGCGACGTAAATTGAACAAATATGATAGAATTACGCTGAATTCTTATATTAACCGTAATATAAAATGATCTAATCGGGTCTCTGTTTGCCTTACCCTAGAAGTTTAATAGTGTATTTTACTCGCCATTTCATGCGCTTTGAGATCCCGCTTAGCCCAATACGCTATCTGCAATAGGAGCGACGTAAATTGAACAAATGTGATAGAATTTCGCTGAATTCTTAAATTAACCATAATATAAAATGATCTAATCGGGTCTCTGTCTGCCCTATCATAGAAGTTTAATAGTGCATTTCACTCGTCATTTCATGCGCTTTGAGATGGCGCTTAGCCCAATACGCTATCTGAAATAGGAGCGACGTAAATTGAACAAATGTTATAGAATTTCGCTGAATTCTTATATTAACCAAAATATAAAATGATCTAATCGGGTCTCTGATTGCCCTATCATAGAAGTTTAATAGTGCATTTTACTGGCCATTTCACGCGCTTTAAGATGCCGCCTAGCCCAGTACGCTATCTGAAATAGGAGCGACGTAAATTGAACAAGTGTGATAGAATTTTGCTGAATTCTTAAATTAACCATAATATAAAATGATCTAATCGGGTCTCTGTTTGCCCTATCATATAAGTTTAATAGTGCATTTCACTCGTCATTTCATGCGCTTTGAGATGCCTCTTAGCCCAATAAGCTATCTGAAATAGGAGCAACGTAAATTGAACAAATGTGATAGAATTTCCCTGAATTCTTATATTAACCAAAATATAAAATGATCAAATCGGGACTCTGATTGCCGTATCATAGAAGTTTAATAGTGCATTTCACTCGCCCTTCCACGCGCTTTAAGATGCCGCCTAGCCCAGTACGCTATCTGAAATAGGAGCGACGTAAGTTGAACAAATGTGATAGAATTAGGCTGAATTCTTATATTAACCGTAATATAAAATGATCTAATCGGGTCTCTGTTTGCCTTATCCTAGAAGTTTAATAGTGCATTTCACTCGTCATTTCATGCGCTTTGAGATGCCTCTTAGCCCAGTAAGCTATCTGAAATAGGAGCGACGTAAATTGAACAAATGTGATAGAATTTCCGTGAATCCTTATATTAACCTTAATGTAAAATGATCTAATCGGGTCTCTGTTCGCCCTACCATAGAAGTCTAACGGTGCATTTCACTCGCCATTTCATGCGCTTTGTGATGCCGCTTAGCCCAATACGCTATCTGAAATAGGAGCGACGTAAGTTGAACAAATGTGATAGAATTTCGCTGAATTCTTCTATTAACCATAATGTAAAATGATCTGATCGGGTCTCTGTTCGCCCTAGCCTAGAAGTTTAATAGTGCATTTTATTCGCCACTTCATGCGCTTTGATATGCCGCTTAGCCGAATGCGCTATCTGAAATAGGAGCGACGTAAATTGAACAAATGTGATACTATTTCCCTGAAATCTTATATTAAACAAAATATAAAATGATCTAATCGGGTCTCTGATTGCCGTATCATAGAAGTTTAGTAGTGCATTTTACTCGCCATTCCACGCACTTTAAGTTGCCGCCTAGCCCAGTACGCTATCTGAAATAGGAGCGACGTAAGTAGAACAAATGTGATAGAATTTTGCTGAATTCTTAAATTAACCATAATATAAAATGATCTAATCGGGTCTCTGTTTGCCCTACCGTAGAAGTTTAATAGTGCATTTTACTCGCCATTTCATGCGCTTTGTGATGCCGCCTAGCCCAGTACGCTATCTGAAATAGGAGAGACGTAAATTGAACAAAAGTGATAGAATTTCGCTGAATTCTTTTATTCACCATAATGTAAAATGATCTAATCGGGTCTCTGTTCGCCCTAGCCTATAAGTTTAATAGTGAATTTTATTCGCCAATTCATGCGCTTTGAGATGCTGCTTAGCCCAATACGCTATCTGAAATAGGAGCGACGTAAGTTGAACAAATGTGATAGAATTACGCTGAATTCTTTTATTAACCATAATGTAAAATGATCTGCTCGGGTCTCTGTTCGCCCTAGCCTAGAAGTTTAGTAGTGCATTTTGTTCGCCATTTCATGCGCTTTGAGATGCCGCTTAGCCCAATACGCTATCTGAAATTGGAGCGACGTAAATTGAACAAATGTGATAGAATTTCGCTGAATTCTTAATTTAACCATAATATAAAATGATCTAATCGGGTCTCTGCTTGCCCTACCCTAGAAGTTTAGTAGTGCATTTCACTCGTCTTTTCATGCGCTTTGAGGTGACGCTTAACCCAATACGCTATCTGAAATAGGAGCGACGTAAGTTGAACAAATGTGACAGAATTACGCTGCATTCTTATATTCACCTTAATGTAAAATGATCTCTTCGGGTCTCTGTTCACCCTACCCTAGATGTATAATAGTGCATTTCACTCGTCATTTCATGCGCTTTGAGATGCCGCATAGCCCAATACGCTATCTGAAATAGGAGCGACGTAAATTGAACAAATGTGATAGAATTCCGCTGAATTCTTATATTAACCAATGTATAAAATGATCTAGTCTGGTCTTTGATTGCCCTATCATAGAAGGTTAATAGTGCATTTTAGTCGCCATTCCACACGCTTTAAGATGCCGCCTAGCCCAGTACGCTGTCTGAAATAGGAGCGACGTAAATTGAACAAATGTGATAGAATCTCCCTGAATACTTATATTAACCTTAATGTTAAATGATCTAATCGGGACTCTGTTCGCCCTACCCTAGAAGTTTAATAGTGCATTTCACTCGTCATTTCATGCGCTTTGAGATGCCGCTTAGCCCAATACGATATCTGAAATAGGTGCGACGTAAATTGAACAAATGTGATTGAATTTCCCTGAATTCTTATATTAACGAAAATATAAAATAATCTAATCGGGTCTCTGATTGCCCTATCATAGAAGTTTAATAGTGCATTTTACTCGCCATGTCACGCGCTCTAAGATGCCGCCTAGCCCAGTACGCTATCTGAAATAGGAGCGACGAAAGTTGAACAAATGTGATAGAATTTCGCTGAATTATTTTATTAACCAGAATGTAAAATGATCTAATCTGGTCTCTGTTCGCCCTACCATAGAAGTCTTATAGTGCATTTCACTCGCCATTTCATGCGCTTTGAGATGCCGCTTAGCCCAATACGCTATCTGAAATAGGAGCGACCTAAATTGAACGAATGTAATAGAATTTTGCTGAATTCTTAAATTAACCATAATATAAAATGATCTAATCGGGTCTCTGCTTGCCCTACCCTAGAAGTTTAATAGTGCATTTTACTCGTCATTTCATGCGCTTTGAGATGCAGCTTTGCCCAATACGCTATCTGAAATAGGAGCGACCTAAATTGAACGAATGTAATAGAATTTTGCTGAATTCTTAAATTAACCATAATATAAAATGATCTAATCGGGTCTCTGCTTGCCCTACCCTAGAAGTTTAATAGTGCATTTTACTCGTCATTTCATGCGCTTTGAGATGCAGCTTTGCCCAATACGCTATCTGAAATAGGAGCGACGTAAATTGAACGAATGTGATAGAATTTCGCTCAATTCTTAAATTAACCATAATATAAAATGATCTAATCGGGTCTCTGTTCGCCCGAGCATAGAACTTTAATAGTGCATTTTATTCGCCATTTCGTACGCTTTGAGATGCCGCTTTGCCCAATACGCTATCTGAAATAGGAGCGACGTAAATTGAACAAATGTGATAGAATTTCACTGAATTCTTATATTAACCAAAATATAAAATGATCTAATCGCGTCTCTGATTGCCCTAGCATAGAAGTTTAATAGTGCATTTTGCTCGCCATTCCGAGCGCTTTAAGATGCCGCATAGCCCAATACGCTATCTGAAATAGGAGCGACGTAAATTGAACAAATGTGATAGAATTTCGCTGAATTCTTAAATTAACTATAATATAAAATGATCTATTCGGGTCACTGATTGCCCTACCCTAGAAGTTTAATAGTGCATTTTACTTGCCATTTCATGCGCTTTGACATGCCGCTTAGCCCAATACGCTATCTGAAATATGAGCGACGCAAATTGAACAAATGTGATAGAATTTCGCTGAATTCTTATATTAACCATAATATAAAATGATCTAATCGGGTCTCTGTTCGCTCTACCCTAGAAGTTTAATAGTGCATTTTACTCGCAATTTCATGCGCTTTGAGGTGCCGCTTAACCCAATACGCTATCTGCAATAGGAGCGACGTAAATTGAACAAACGTGATAGAATTTTGCTGAATTTTTAAATTAACCATAGTACAAAATGATCTAATCGGGTCTCTGTTTGCCCGACCCTAGAAGTTTAATAGTGCATTTTGCTCGCCATTTCATGCGCTTTGAGATGCCGCTTAGCCCAATACACTACCTGAAGTAGGAGCGACGTAAATTGAACAAATGTGATAGAATATCGCTGAATTCTTAAATTAACTATAATATGAAATGATCTAATCGGGTCACTGATTGCCCTACCCTAGAAGTTTAATAGTGCATTTTACTCGCTATTTCATGCGCTTTGAGATGCCGCTTAGCCCAATACGCTGTCGGAAATATGAGCGACGTAAATTGAACAAATGTAATAGAATTTCGCTGAATTCTTATATTAACAAAAATATAAAATGATCTAATCGGGTCTCTGTTTGCCTTATCCTAGAAGTTTAGTATTGCATTTTACTCGCCATTTCATGCGCTTTGAGATGCCGCTTAGCCCAATACGCTATCTGAAACAGGTGCGACGTAAATTGAACAAATGTGATAGAATTTCCTTGAAATCTTATATTAAACAAAATATAAAATGATCTAATCGGGTCTCTGATTGCCCTATCATAGAAGTTTAGTAGTACATTTTACTCGCCCTTCCATGCGCTTCAAGATGCCGTCTAGCCCAGTACGCTATCTGAAATAGGAGCGACGTAAGTTGAACAAATGTGATAGAATTACGCTGAATTCTTATATTAACCGTAATATAAAATGATCTAATCGGGTCTCTGTTTGCCTTACTCTAGAAGTTTAATAGTGCATTGTACTCGCCATTTCATGCGCTTTGAAATGCCGCGTAGCCCAATACGCTATCTGAAATAGGAGCGACGTAAATTGAACAAATGTGATAGAATTTCGCTGAATTCTTAAATTAACCATAAAATAAAATGATCTATTCGGGTCTCTGTTTGCCCTACCCTAGAAGTTTAATAGTGAATTTTACTCGCCATTTCTTGTGCTTTGAGATGCCGCTTAGCCCAATACGCTATCTGAAATATGAGCGACGTAAACTGAATAAAAATGTGATAGAATTTCGCTGAATTCTCATATTAACATTAATGTAAATTGATCTCATCGAGTCTCTGTTCGCCCCACCCTAGAGGTTTAATAGTGCCTTACACTAGTCATTTCATGCGCTTTGAGATGCCGCTTAGCCCAGTACGCTATCTGAAATAGGAGCGACGTAAATTGAACAAATGTGATAGAATTTCCCTGAAATCTTATATTAAACAAAATATAAAATGATCTAAACGGGACTCTGATCGCCCTATCATAGAAGTTTAGTAGTGCATTTTACTCGCCATTCCACGCGCTTTAAGATGCCGCCTAGCCCAGTACGCTATCTGAAATAGGAGCGACGTAAGTTGAACAAATGTGATAGAATTACGCTGAATTCTTAAATTAACCATAATATAAAATGATCTAATCGGGTCTCTGTTTGCCCTACCCTAGAAGTTTAACAGTGCATTTTACTCGCCATTTCATGCGCTTTGAGATGCCGCTTAGCCCAATACGCTATCTGCAATAGGAGCGACGTAAATTGAACAAATGTGATAGAATTCGGCTGAATTCTTAAATTAACCATAATATAAAATGATCTAATCGGGTCTCTGTTTGCCCTACCCTAGAAGTTTAACAGTGCATTTTACTCGCCATTTCATGCGCTTTGAGATACCGCTTAGCCCAATACGCTATCTGAAATAGGAGCGACGTAAATTGAACAAATGTGATAGAATTTCCCTGAATACTTATATTAACCTTAATGTCAAATGATCTAATCGGGTCTCTGTTCGCCCTACCCTAGAAGTTTAATAGTGCATTTCACTCGCCATTTCATGCGCTTTGAGGTGCCGCTTAGCCCAATACGCTATCTGAAATAGGAGCGACGTAAATAGAACAATTGTAATAGAATTTCGCTGAATTCTTATATTAACCAAAATATAAAATGATCTAATCGGGTCTCCGATTGCCCTATCATAGAAGTTTAATAGTGCATTTTACTCGCCAATCCACGCGCTTTAAGATTCCGCCTAGCCCAGTACGCTATCTGAAATAGGAGCGACGTATGTTGAACAAATGTGATAGAAATTGACTGAATTCTTAAATTAACCATAATATAAAATGATCTAATCGGGTCTCCGTTTGCCCTACCCTAGAAGTGTAATAGTGCATTTCACTCGCCATTTCATGCGCTTTGAGATGCCGCTTAGCCCAATACGCTATCTGAAATAGGAGCGACGTAAATAGAACAATTGTGATAGAATTTCGCTGAATTCTTATGTTAACCAAAATATAAAATGATCTAATCGGGTCTCTGATTGCCCTATCATAGAAGTTTAATAGTGCATTTTACTCGCCAATCCACGCGCTTTAAGATTCCGCCTAGCCCAGTACGCTATCTGAAATAGGAGCGACGTAAATTGAACAAATGTGATAGAATTTGGCTGAATTCTTAAATTAACCATAATATAAAATGATCTAATCGGGTCTCTGTTTGCCCTACCCTAGAAGTTTAATAGTGCATTTTACTCGCCATTTCATGCGCTTTGAGATGGCGCTTAACCCAATACGCTATCTGAAATAGTAGCGACGTAAATTGAACAAATGTGATAGAATTTGGCTGAATTCTTAAATTAACCATAATATAAAATGATCTAATCGGGTCTCTGTTTGCCCTACCCTAGAAGTTTAACAGTGCATTTTACTCGCCATTTCATGCGCTTTGAGATGCCGCTTAGCCCAATACGCTATCTGAAATACGAGCGACGTAAATTGAACAAATGTGATATAATTTTGTTGAATTCTTAAATTAACCAAAATATAAAATGATCTAATCGGGTCTCTGATTGCCCTATCATAGAAGTTTAATAGTGTATTTCACTCATCATTTCATGCGCTTTAAGATGTCGCTTAGCCCAGTACGCTATCTGAAATAGGAGGGACGTAAGTTTAACAAATGTGATAGAATTACGCTGAATTCTTATATTAACCATAATGTAAAATGATCGAATGGGGTCTCTGTTTGCCCTACCCTACATGTTTAATAGTGCGTTTTACTCGCCGTTTCATGCGCTTTGAGATGCCGCTTAGCCCAATTCGCTATCTGAAATAGGAGCGACGTAAATTGAACAAATGTGATAGAATTTCCCTGAAATCTTATATTAAACAAAATATAAAATGATCTAAACGGGACTCTGATTGCCCTATTATAGAAGTTTAGTAGTGAATTTTACTCGCCCTTCCACGTGCTTTAAGATGCCGCCTAGCCCAGTACACTATCTGAAATAGGAGCGACGTAAATTGAACAAATGTGATAGAATTTCCGTGAATTCTTATATTAACCTTAATGTAAAATGATCCAATCGGGTCTCTGTTCGCTCTACCATAGAAGTCTAATAGTGCATTTCACTCGCCATTTCATGCGCTTTGAGATGCCGCTTAGCCCAATACGCTATCTGAAATAGGAGCGACGTAAGTTGAACAAATGTGATAGAATTACGCTGAATTCTTTTATTAACCATAATGTAAAATGATCTGCTCGGGTCTCTGTTCGCCCTAGCCTAGAAGTTTAGTAGTGCATTTTGTTCGCCATTTCATGCGCTTTGAGATGCCGCTTAGACCAATACGCTATCTGAAATTGGAGCGACGTAAATTGAACAAATGTGATAGAATTTCGCTGAATTCTTAATTTAACCATAATATAAAATGATCTAATCGGGTCTCTGCTTGCCCTACCCTAGAAGTTTAGTAGTGCATTTCACTCGTCTTTTCATGCGCTTTGAGGTGACGCTTAACCCAATACGCTATCTGAAATAGGAGCGACGTAAGTTGAACAAATGTGACAGAATTACGCTGCATCCTTATATTCACCTTAATGTAAAATGATCTCTTCGGGTCTCTGTTCACCCTACCCTAGATGTATAATAGTGCATTTCACTCGTCATTTCATGCGCTTTGAGATGCCGCATAGCCCAATACGCTATCTGAAATAGGAGCGACGTAAATTGAACAAATGTGATAGAATTTCGCTGAATTCTTATATTAACCAATGTATAAAATGATCTAGTCTGGTCTTTGATTGCCCTATCATAGATGGTTAATAGTGCATTTTAGTCGCCATTCCACACGCTTTAAGATGCCGCCTAGCCCAGTACGCTGTCTGAAATAGGAGCGACGTAAATTGAACAAATGTGATAGAATCTCCCTGAATACTTATATTAACCTTAATGTTAAATGATCTGATCGGGTCTCTGTTCGCCCTACCCTAGAAGTTTAATAGTGCATTTCACTCGTCATTTCATGCGCTTTGAGATGTCGCTTAGCCCAATATGATATCTGAAATAGGTGCGACGTAAATTGAACAAATGTGATTGAATTTCCCTGAATACTTATATTAACGAAAATATAAAATAATCTAATCGGGTCTCTGATTGCCCTATCATAGAAGTTTAATAGTGCATTTTACTCGCCATTTCACGCGCTCTAAGATGCCGCCTAGCCCAGTACGCTATCTGAAATAGGAGCGACGAAAGTTGAACAAATGTGATAGAATTTCGCTGAATTATTTTATTAACCAGAATGTAAAATGATCTAATCTGGTCTCTGTTCGCCCTACCATAGAAGTCTTATAGTGCATTTCACTCGCCATTTCATGCGCTTTGAGATGCCGCTTAGCCCAATACGCTATCTGAAATAGGAGCGACCTAAATTGAACGAATGTAATAGAATTTTGCTGAATTCTTAAATTAACCATAATATAAAATGATCTAATCGGGTCTCTGCTTGCCCTACCCTAGAAGTTTAATAGTGCATTTTACTCGTCATTTCATGCGCTTTGAGATGCAGCTTTGCCCAATACGCTATCTGAAATAGGAGCGACGTAAATTGAACGAATGTGATAGAATTTCGCTCAATTCTTAAATTAACCATAATATAAAATGATCTATTCGGGTCTCAGTTTGCCCTACCCTAGAACTTTAATAGTGCATTGTACTCGCCATTTCATGCACTTTGAGATGCCGCTTAGCCTAATACGCTATCTGAAATTGGAGCGATATAAGTTGAACAAATGTGATAGAATTTCGCTGAATTCTTTTATTAACCATAATGTAAAATGATCTAATCGGATCTCTGTTCGCCCGAGCATAGAACTTTAATAGTGCATTTTATTCGCCATTTCGTACGCTTTGAGATGCCGCTTTGCCCAATACGCTATCTGAAATAGGAGCGACGTAAATTGAACAAATGTGATAGAATTTCACTGAATTCTTATATTAACCAAAATATAAAATGATCTAATCGCGTCTCTGATTGCCCTAGCATAGAAGTTTAATAGTGCATTTTGCTCGCCATTCCGAGCGCTTTAAGATGCCGCATAGCCCAATACGCTATCTGAAATAGGAGCGACGTAAATTGAACAAATGTGATAGAATTTCGCTGAATTCTTAAATTAACTATAATATAAAATGATCTATTCGGGTCACTGATTGCCCTACCCTAGAAGTTTAATAGTGCATTTTACTTGCCATTTCATGCGCTTTGACATGCCGCTTAGCCCAATACGCTATCTGAAATATGAGCGACGCAAATTGAACAAATGTGATAGAATTTCGCTGAATTCTTATATTAACCATAATATAAAATGATCTAATCGGGTCTCTGTTCGCTCTACCCTAGAAGTTTAATAGTGCATTTTACTCGCAATTTCATGCGCTTTGAGGTGCCGCTTAACCCAATACGCTATCTGCAATAGGAGCGACGTAAATTGAACAAACGTGATAGAATTTTGCTGAATTCTTAAATTAACCATAGTACAAAATGATCTAATCGGGTCTCTGTTTGCCCTACCCTAGAAGTTTAATAGTGCATTTTGCTCGCCATTTCATGCGCTTTGAGATGCCGCTTAGCCCAATACACTATCTGAAATAGGAGCGACGTAAATTGAACAAATGTGATAGAATATCGCTGAATTCTTAAATTAACTATAATATAAAATGATCTAATCGGGTCACTGATTGCCCTACCCTAGAAGTTTAATAGTGCATTTTACTCGCCATTTCATGCGCTTTGAGATGCCGCTTAGCCCAATACGCTATCGGAAATATGAGCGACGTAAATTGAACAAATGTGATAGAATTTCGCTGAATTCTTATATTAACAAAAATATAAAATGATCTTATCGGGTCTCTGTTTGCCTTATCCTAGAAGTTTAGTATTGCATTTTACTCGCCATTTCATGCGCTTTGAGATGCCGCTTAGCCCAATACGCCATCTGAAACAGGTGCGACATAAATTGAACAAATGTGATAGAATTTCCTTGAAATCTTATATTAAACAAAATATAAAATGATCTAATCGGGTCTCTGATTGCCCTATCATAGAAGTTTAGTAGTGCATTTTACTCGCCCTTCCATGCGCTTCAAGATGCCGTCTAGGCCAGTACGCTATCTGAAATAGGAGCGACGTAAGTTGAACAAATGTGATAGAATTACGCTGAATTCTTATATTAACCGTAATATAAAATGATCTATTCGGGTCTCTGTTTGCCTTACTCTAGAAGTTTAATAGTGCATTTTACTCGCCATTTCTTGCGCTTTGAGATGCCGCTTAGCCCAATACGCTATCCGAAATATGAGCGACGTAAATTGAACAAATGTGATAGAATTTCCCTGAATACTTATATTAACCTTAATGTAAAATGATGTAATCGGGTCTCTGTTCGCCCTACCCTAGAAGTTTAATAGTGCATTTCACTCGCCATTTCATGCGCTTTGAGGTGCCGCTTAGCCCAATACGCTATCTGAAATAGGAGCGACGTAAATAGAACAATCGTAATAGAATTTCGCTGAATTCTTATATTAACCAAAATATAAAATGATCTAATCGGGTCTCCGATTGCCCTATCATAGAAGTTTAATAGTGCATTTTACTCGCCAATCCACGCGCTTTAAGATTCCGCCTAGCCCAGTACGCTATCTGAAATAGGAGCGACGTAAATTGAACAAATGTGATAGAATATCGCTGAATTCTTAAATTAACTATAATATAAAATGATCTAATCGGGTCACTGATTACCCTACCCTAGAAGTTTAATAGTGCATTTTACTCGCCATTTCATGCGCTTTGAGATGCCGCTTAGCCCAATACGCTATCGGAAATATGAGCGACGTAAATTGAACAAATGTGATAGAATTTCGCTGAATTCTTATATTAACAAAAATATAAAATGATCTAATCGGGTCTCTGTTTGCCTTATCCTAGAAGTTTAGTATTGCATTTTACTCGCCATTTCATGCGCTTTGAGATGCCGCTTAGCCCAATACGCTATCTGAAACAGGTGCGACGTAAATTGAACAAATGTGATAGAATTTCCTTGAAATCTTATATTAAACAAAATATAAAATGATCTAATCGGGTCTCTGATTGCCCTATCATGGAAGTTTAGTAGTGCATTTTACTCGCCCTTCCATGCGCTTCAAGATGCCGTCCAGCCCAGTACGCTATCTGAAATAGGAGCGACGTAAGTTGAACAAATGTGATAGAATTACGCTGAATTCTTATATTAACCGTAATATAAAATGATCTAATCGGGTCTCTGTTTGCCTTACTCTAGAAGTTTAATAGTGCATTTTACTCGCCATTTCATGCGCTTTGAGATGCCGCTTAGCCCAATACGCTATCTGCAATAGGAGCGACGTAAATTGAACGAATGTGATAGAATTCGGCTGAATTCTTAAATTAACCATAATATAAAATGATCTAATCGGGTCTCTGTTTGCCCTACCCTAGAAGTTTAACAGTGCATTTTACTCGCCATTTCATGCGCTTTGAGATACCGCTTAGCCCAATACGCTATCTGAAATAGGAGCGACGTAAATTGAACAAATGTGATAGAATTTCCCTGAATACTTATATTAACCTTAATGTAAAATGATCTAATCGGGTCTCTGTTCGCCCTACCCTAGAAGTTTAATAGTGCATTTCACTCGCCATTTCATGCGCTTTGAGGTGCCGCTTAGCCCAATACGCTATCTGAAATAGGAGCGACGTAAATAGAACAATTGTGATAGAATTTCGCTGAATTCTTATATTAACCAAAATATAAAATGATCTAATCGGGTCTCTGATTGCCCTATCATAGAAGTTTAATAGTGCATTTTACTCGCCAATCCACGCGCTTTAAGATTCCGCCTAGCCCAGTACGCTATCTGAAATAGGAGCGACGTAAATTGAACAAATGTGATAGAATTTTGCTGAATTCTTAAATTAACCATAATATAAAATCATCTTATCGGGTCTCTGTTTGCCCAACCCTAGAAGTTTAATAGTGCATTTTACTCGCCATTTCTTGCGCTTTAAGATGCCGCCGAGCCCAGTACGCTATCTGAAGTAGGAGCGACGTAAATAGAACAATTGTAATAGAATTTCGCTGAATTCTTATATTAACCAAAATATAAAATGATCTAATCGGGTCTCCGATTGCCCTATCATAGAAGTTTAATAGTGCATTTTACTCGCCAATCCACGCGCTTTAAGATTCCGCCTAGCCCAGTACGCTATCTGAAATAGGAGCGACGTAAATTGAACAAATGTGATAGAATATCGCTGAATTCTTAAATTAACTATAATATAAAATGATCTAATCGGGTCACTGATTACCCTACCCTAGAAGTTTAATAGTGCATTTTACTCGCCATTTCATGCGCTTTGAGATGCCGCTTACCCCAATACGCTATCGGAAATATGAGCGACGTAAATTGAACAAATGTGATAGAATTTCGCTGAATTCTTATATTAACAAAAATATAAAATGATCTAATCGGGTCTCTGTTTGCCTTATCCTAGAAGTTTAGTATTGCATTTTACTCGCCATTTCATGCGCTTTGAGATGCCGCTTAGCCCAATACGCTATCTGAAACAGGTGCGACGTAAATTGAACAAATGTGATAGAATTTCCTTGAAATCTTATATTAAACAAAATATAAAATGATCTAATCGGGTCTCTGATTGCCCTATCATAGAAGTTTGGTAGTGCATTTTACTCGCCCTTCCATGCGCTTCAAGATGCCGTCCAGCCCAGTACGCTATCTGAAATAGGAGCGACGTAAGTTGAACAAATGTGATAGAATTACGCTGAATTCTTATATTAACCGTAATATAAAATGATCTAATCGGGTCTCTGTTTGCCTTACTCTAGAAGTTTAATAGTGCATTGTACTCGCCATTTCATGCGCTTTGAGATGCCGCGTAGCCCAATACGCTATCTGAAATAGGAGCGACGTAAATTGAACAAATGTGATAGAATTTCGCTGAATTCTTAAATTAACCATAATATAAAATGATCTATTCGGGTCTCTGTTTGCCCTACCCTAGAAGTTTAATAGTGAATTTTACTCGCCATTTCTTGCGCTTTGAGATGCCGCTTAGCCCAATACGCTATCTGAAATATGAGCGACGTAAACTGAATAAAAATGTGATAGAATTTCGCTGAATTCTCATATTAACATTAATGTAAATTGATCTAATCGAGTCTCTGTTCGCCCCACCCTGGAGGTTTAATAGTGCCTTACACTAGTCATTTCATGCGCTTTGAGATGCCGCTTAGCCCAGTACGCTATCTGAAATAGGAGCGTCGTAAATTGAACAAATGTGATAGAATTTGCCTGAAATCTTATATTAAACAAAATATAAAATGATCTAAACGGGACTCTGATTGCCCTATCATAGAAGTTTAGTAGTGCATTTTACTCGCCATTCCACGCGCTTTAAGATGCCGCCTAGCCCAGTACGCTATCTGAAATAGGAGCGACGTAAGTTGAACAAATGTGATAGAATTACGCTGAATTCTTAAATTAACCATAATATAAAATGATCTAATCGGGTCTCTGTTTGCCCTACCCTAGAAGTTTAACAGTGCATTTTACTCGCCATTTCATGCGCTTTGAGATGCCGCTTAGCCCAATACGCTATCTGCAATAGGAGCGACGTGAATTGAACGAATGTGATAGAATTCGGCTGAATTCTTAAATTAACCATAATATAAAATGATCTAATCGGGTCTCTGTTTGCCCTACCCTAGAAGTTTAACAGTGCATTTTACTCGCCATTTCATGCGCTTTGAGATACAGCTTAGCCCAATACGCTATCTGAAATAGGAGCGACGTAAATTGAACAAATGTGATAGAATTTCCCTGAATACTTATATTAACCTTAATGTAAAATGATCTAATCGGGTCTCTGTTCGCCCTACCCTAGAAGTTTAATAGTGCATTTCACTCGCCATTTCATGCGCTTTGAGGTGCCGCTTAGCCCAATACGCTATCTGAAATAGGAGCGACGTAAATAGAACAATTGTAATAGAATTTCGCTGAATTCTTATATTAACCAAAATATAAAATGATCTAATCGGGTCTCCGATTGCCCTATCATAGAAGTTTAATAGTGCATTTTACTCGCCAATCCACGCGCTTTAAGATTCCGCCTAGCCCAGTACGCTATCTGAAATAGGAGCGACGTATGTTGAACAAATGTGATAGAATTTGACTGAATTCTTAAATTAACCATAATATAAAATGATCTAATCGGGTCTCCGTTTGCCCTACCCTAGAAGTGTAATAGTGCATTTCACTCGCCATTTCATGCGCTTTGAGATGCCGCTTAGCCCAATACGCTATCTGGAATAGGAGCGACGTAAATAGAACAATTGTGATAGAATTTCGCTGAATTCTTATATTAACCAAAATATAAAATGATCTAATCGGGTCTCTGATTGCCCTATCATAGAAGTTTAATAGTGCATTTTACTCGCCAATCCACGCGCTTTAAGATTCCGCCTAGCCCAGTACGCTATCTGAAATAGGAGCGACGTAAATTGAACAAATGTGATAGAATTTTGCTGAATTCTTAAATTAACCATAATATAAAATCATCTTATCGGGTCTCTGTTTGCCCAACCCTAGAAGTTTAATAGTGCATTTTACTCGCCATTTCTTGCGCTTTAAGATGCCGCCGAGCCCAGTACGCTATCTGAAGTAGGAGCGACGTTAATTGAACAATTCTGATAGAATTTCGCTGAATTCTTATATTAACCAAAATATAAAATGATCTAGTCGGGCCTCTGATTGCCCTATCATAGAAGTTTAATAGTGCATTTTGATCGCCATTCCACGCGCTTTAAGATGCCGCCTAGCCCAGTATGCTATCTGAAATTGGAGCGACGTAAATTGAACAAATGTGACAGAATTTTGCTGACATCTTAAATTAACCATAATATAAAATGATCTAACCGGGTCTCTGTTTGCCCTACCCTACAAGTTTAGCAGTGCATTTTACTCGCCATTTCATGCGCTTTGAGATGCCGCTTAGCCCAGTACGCTATCTGAAATAGGAGCGACGTAAATTGAACAAATGTGATAGAATTTCCCTGAATTCTTATATTAACCAAAATATAAAATGATCTAATCGGGTCTCTGATTGCCCTATCATAGAAGTTTAATAGTGCATTTTACTCGCCCATCCACGCGCTTTAAGATTCCGCCTAGCCCAGTACGCTATCTGAAATAGGAGCGACGTAAATTGAACAAATGTGATAGAATTTTGCTGAATTCTTAAATTAACCATAATATTAGATGATGTAATCGGGTCTCTGCTTGCCCTACCCTAGAAGTTTAATAGTGAATTTTACTCGCCATTTCATGCGCTTTGAGATGCCGCTTAGCCCAATACGCTATCTGAAATAGGAGCGACGTAAATTGAACAAATGTGATAGAATTTTGCTGAATTCTTAAATTAACCATAATATAAAATCATCTTATCGGGTCTCTGTTTGCCCTACCCTAGAAGTTTAATAGTGCATTCTACTCGCCATTTCTTGCGCTTTAAGATGCCGCCGAGCCCAGTACGCTATCTGAAGTAGGAGCGACGTAAATTGAACAATTCTGATAGAATTTCGCTGAATTCTTATATTAACCAAAATATAAAATGATCTAGTCGGGTCTCTGATTGCCCTATCATAGAAGTTTAATAGTGCATTTTGATCGCCATTCCACGCGCTTTAAGATGCCGCCTAGCCCAGTATGCTATCTGAAATTGGAGCGACGTAAATTGAACAAATGTGACAGAATTTTGCTGACATCTTATATTAACCATAATATAAAATGATCTAACCGGGTCTCTGTTTGCCCTACCCTACAAGTTTAGCAGTGCATTTTACTCGCCATTTCATGCGCTTTGAGATGCCGCTTAGCCCAGTACGCTATCTGAAATAGGAGCGACGTAAATTGAACAAATGTGATAGAATTTCCCTGAATTCTTATATTAACCAAAATATAAAATGATCTAATCGGGTCTCTGATTGCCCTATCATAGAAGTTTAATAGTGCATTTTACTCGCCCATCCACGCGCTTTAAGATTCCGCCTAGCCCAGTACGCTATCTGAAATAGGAGCGACGTAAATTGAACAAATGTGATAGAATTTGGCAGAATTCTTAAATTAACCATAATATAAAATGATCTAATCGGGTCTCTGTTTGCCCTACCCTAGAAGTTTAATAGTGCATTTTACTCGCCATTTCATGCGCTTTGAGATGGCGCTTGGCCCAATATGCTATCTGAAATAGGAGCGACGTAAATTGAACAAATGTGATAGAATTTGGCTGAATTCTTAAATTAACCATAATATAAAATCGTCTTATCGGGACTCTGTTTGCCCTACCCTAGAAGGTTAATAGTGCATTTTACTCGCCATTTCTTGCGCTTTAAGATGCCGCCGAGCCCAGTACGCTATCTGCAATAGGAGCGACGTAGATTGAACAAATGTGATAGAATTCGGCTGAATTCTTAAATTAACCATAATATAAAATGATCTAATCGGGTCTCTGTTTGCCCTACTCTAGAAGTTTAACAGTGCATTTTACTCGCCATTTCATGCGCTTTGAGATACCGTTTAGCCCAATACGCTATCTGAAATAGGAGCGACGTAAATTGAACAAATGTGATAGAATTTCCCTGAATACTTATATTAACCTTAATGTAAAATGATATAATCGGGTCTCTGTTCGCCCTACCCTAGAAGTTTAATAGTGCATTTCACTCGCCATTTCATGCGCTTTGAGATGCCGCTTAGCCCAATAGGCTATCTGAAATAGGAGCGACGTAAATAGAACAATTGTAATAGAATTTCGCTGAATTCTTATATTAACCAAAATATAACATGATCTAATCGGGTCTCCGATTGCCCTATCATAGAAGTTTAATAGTGCATTTTACTCGCCAATCCACGCGCTTTAAGATTCCGCCTAGCCCAGTACGCTATCTAAAATAGGAGCGACGTAAGTTGAACAAATGTGACAGAATTTGGTTGAATTCTTAAATTAACCATAATATAAAATGATCTAATCGGGTCTCCGTTTGCCCTACCCTAGAAGTGTAATAGTGCATTTCACTCGCCATTTCATGCGCTTTGAGATGCCGCTTAGCCCAATACGCTATCTGAAATAGGAGCGACGTAAATAGAACAATTGTGATAGAATTTAGCTGAATTCTTATATTAACCAAAATATAAAATGATCTAGTCGGGTCTCTGTTTGCCCTACCCTAGAAGTTTAACAGTGCATTTTACTCGCCATTTCATGCGCTTTGAGATGCCGCTTATCCCAATCACGCTATCTGAAATACGAGCGACGTAAATTGAACAAATGTGATAGAATTTCCCTGAATACTTATATTAACCTTAATGTAAAATGATCTAATCGGGTCTCTGATTGCCCTATCATAGAAGTTTAGTAGTGCATTTTACTCGCCCTTCCACGTGCTTTAAGATGCCGCCTAGCCCAGTACACTATCTGAAATAGGAGCGACGTATGTTGAAGAAATGTGATAGAATTACGCTGAATTCTTATATTAACCGTAATATAAAATGATCTAATCGGGTCTCTGTTCGCCCTACCCTAGAAGATTACAAGCGCATTTCACTCGTCATTTCATGCGCTTTGAGATGCCGCTTAGCGCAATACGCTATCTGCAATAGGAGCGACGTAAATTGAACAAATGTGATAGAATTTCCCTGAATACTTATATTAACCTTAATGTAAAATGATCTAATCGGGTCTCTGTTCGCCCTACCCTAGAAGTGTAATAGTGCATTTCACTCCCCATTTCATGCGCTTTGAGATGCCGCTTAGCCCAATACGCTATCTGAAATAGGAGCGACGTAAATAGAACAATTGTGATAGAATTTCGCTGAATTCTTATATTAACCAAAATATAAATTGATCTAATCGGGTCTCTGTTTGCATTACCCTAGAAGTTTAATAGTGCATTTTACTCGCCATTTCATGCGATTTGAGATGCCGCTTAGCCCAATACGCTATCTGAAATAGGAGCGACGTAAATTGAACAAATGTGATAGAATTACGCTGAATTCTTATATTAACCAAAATATAAAATGATCTAATCGGGTCTCTGATTGCCCTATCATAGAAGTTTAATAGTGCATTTTACTCGCCAATCCACGCGCTTTAAGATTCCGCCTAGCCCAGTACGCTATCTGAAATAGGAGCGACGTAAGTTGACAAAATGTGATAGAATTACGGTGAATACTTATATTAACCTTAATGTAAAATGATCTAATCGGGTCTCTGTTCGCCCTACCCTAGAAGTTTCATAGTGCATTTCACTCGCCATTTCATGCGCTTTGTGGTGCCGCTTAGCCCAATACGCTATCTGTAATAGGAGCGCCGTAAATTGAACAAATGTGATAGAATTTCGTTGAATTCTTAAATTAACCAAAATATAAAATGATCTAATCGGGTCTCTGATTGCCCTATCATAGAAGTTTAATAGTGCATTTCACTCGTCATTTCATGCGCTTTGAGATGCCGCTAAGCACAATAAGCTATCTGGAATAGCAGCGACGTAAATTGAACAAATGTGATAGAATTACGCCGAATTCTTATATTTACCGTAATATAAAATGATCTAATCGGGTCTCTGTTTGCCTTATCCTAGAAGTTTAATAGGGCATTTTACTCGCCATTTCATGCGCTTTGAAACGCCGCTTAGCGTAATACGCTATCTGAAATAGGAGCGATATAAGTTGAACAAATGTGATAGAATTTCGCTGAACTCTTTTATTAACCATAATGTAAAATGATCTAATCGGATCTCTGTTCGCCCTAGCCAAGAACTTTAATAGTGCATTTTATTCGCCATTTCATACGCTTTGAGATGCCGCTTTGCCCAATACGCTATCTGAAATAGGAGTGACGTAAATTGAACAAATGTGATAGAATTTCACTGAATTCTTATATTATCCAAAATATAAAAGGATCTAATCTGTCTCTGTTTGCCCTACCCTAGAAGTTTAATCGTGCATTTTACTCGCCATTTCATGCGCTTTGAGACGCCGCTTAACCCAATACGCTATCTGAAATAGGAGCCACGCAAATTGAACGAATGTGATAGAATTTCGCTGAATTCTTATATTAACCATAATATAAAATGATCTAATCGGGTCTCTGTTCGCTCTACCCTAGAAGTTTAATAGTGCATTTCACTCGTCACTTCATGCGCTTTGAGATGCCGCTAAGCACAATAAGGTATCTGTAATAGGAGCGACGTAAATTGAACAAATGTGATAGAATTTCGCTGAAATCTTATATTAACCAAAATATAAAATGATCTAATCGGGACTCTGATTGCCCTATCATAGAAGTTTAATAGTACATTTTACTCGCCATTCCACGCGCTTTAAGATGCCGCCTAGCCCAGTACGCTATCTGAAGTAGGAGCGACGTAAGTTGAGCAAATGTGATAGAATTTCGCAGAATCCTTATATTAACCAAAATATAAAATGATCTAATCTGGTCTCTGTTCGCCCTAGCCTAGAAGTTTGATAGTGCATTTTGTTCGCCATTTCATGCGCTTTGAGATGCCGCTAAGCCCAATAAGCTGTCTGAAATAGGAGCGACGTAAATTGAACAAATGTGATAGAATTTCGCTGAATTCTTATATTAACCAAAATATAAAAGGATCTAATCTGTCTCTGTTTGCCCTACCCTAGAAGTTTAATCGTGCATTTTACTCGCCATTTCATGCGCTTTGAGATGCCGCATAGCCCAATACGCTATCTGAAATAGGAGCGACGTAAATTGAACAAACGTGATAGAATTTCCGTGAAATCTTATATTAAACAAAATATAAAATGATCTAATCGGGTCTCTGATTGCCCTATCATAGAAGTTTAGTAGTGCATTTTACTCGTCATTCCACGCGCTTTAAGGTGCCGCCTAGCCCAGTAAGCTATCTGAAACAGGAGCGACGTAAGTTGAACAAACGTAATAGAATTTTGCTGAATTCTTAAATTAACCATAATATAAAATGATCTAATCGGGTCTCTGTTTGCCCTACCCTAGAAGTTTAATAGTGCATTTCACTCGTCACTTTATGCGCTTTGAGATGCGGCTAAGCCCAATAAGCTATCGGAAATAGGAGCGACGTAAATTGAACAAATGTGATAGAATTTCGCAGAATTCTTATGTTAACCAAAATATAAAATGATCTAATCTGGTCTCTGTTCGCCATAGCCTAGAAGTTTAATAGTGCATTTTGTTCGCCATTTCATGCGCTTTGTGATGCTGCTTAGCCCAATACGCTATCTGAAATAGGAGCGACGTAAATTGGACAAATGTGATAGAATTTCCCTGAAATCTTATATTAAACAAAATATAAAATGATCTAATCGGGTCTCTGATTGCCCTATCATAGAAGGTTAATAGTGCATTTTACTCGTCATTCCACACGCTTTAAGATGCCGCCTAGCCCAGTACGCTGTCTGAAATAGGAGCGACGTAAATTGAACAAATGTGATAGAATGTCGCTGAATTCTTATATTAACCTTAATGTAAGATGATCTAATCGGGACTCTGTTCGCCCTACCCTAGAAGTTTAATAGTGCATTTTACTCGCAATTTCATGCGCTTTGAGGTGCCGCTTAACCCAATACGCTATCTGCAATAGGAGCGACGTAAATTGAACAAACGTGATAGAATTTTGCTGAATTCTTAAATTAACCATAATATAAAATGATCTAATCGGGTCTCCGTTTGCCCTACCCTAGGAGTTTAATAGTGCATTTTACTCGCCATTTAATGCGCTTTGAGATGCCGCTTAGCCCAATACGCTATCTGAAACAGGTGCGACGTAAATTGAACAAATGTGATAGAATTTCGCTGAATTCTTAAATTAACTATAATATAAAATGATCTAATCGGGTCACTGATTGCCCTATCATAGAAGTTTAATAGTGCATTTTACTCGCCATTCCACGCGCTTTAAGATGCCGGCCAGCCCAGTACGCTATCTGAAATAGGAGCGACGTAATTTGAAGAAATGTGATAGAATTACGCTGAATTCTTATATTAACCGTAATATAAAATGATCTAATCGGGTCTCTGTTTGCCCTACCCTAGAAGTTTAATAGTCAATTTTATCCGCCATTTCATGCGCTTTGAGATGCCGGTCAGCCCAATACGCTAACTGAAATAGGAGCGACGTAAATAGAACAAATGTGATAGGATTTCTCTGAAATCTTATATTAAACAAAATATAAAATGATCTAATCGGGTCTCTGACTGCCCTATCATTGAAGTTTAACAGTGCATTTTACTCGCCACTCCACGCGGTTTAGGATGCCGCATAGCCCAGTACGCTATCCGAAATAGGAGCGACGTAAATTGAACAAATGTGATAGAATTTTGCTGAATTCTTAAATTAACCATAATATAAAATGATCTAATCGGGTCTCTGTTCGCTCTACCCTAGAAGTTTAATAGTGCATTTCACTCGTCACTTCATGCGCTTTGAGATGCCGCTAAGCCCAATAAGCTGTCTGAAATAGGAGCGACGTAAATTGAACAAATGTGATAGAATATCCCTGAAATCTTATATTAAACAAAATATAAAATGATCTAATCGGGTCTCTGATTGCTCTATCATAGAAGTTTAGTAGTGCATGTTACTTGCCCTTCCACGCGCTTTAAGATGCCGCCTAGCCCAGTACGCTATCTGAAATAGGAGCGACGTAACTTGCACAAATGTTATAGAATTACGCTGCATTCTTATATTAACCGTAATATAAAATGATCTAATCGGGTATCTGTTTGCCTTATCCTAGAAGTTTAATAGTGCATTATACTCGCCATTTCATGCGCTTTGAGATGCCGCTTAGCTCAATACGCTATCTGAAATAGGAGCGACGAAAGTTGAACAAATGTGATAGAATTTTGCTGAATTATTTTATTAACCAGAATGTAAAATGATCTAATCTGGTCTCTGTTCGCCCTACCATAGAAGTCTTATAGTGCATTTCACTCGCCATTTCATGCGCTTTGAGATGCCGCTTAGCCCAATACGCTATCTGAAATAGGAGCGACTTAAATTGAACGAATGTGATAGAATTTTGCTGAATTCTTAAATTAACCATAATATAAAATGATCTAATCGGGTCTCTGCTTGCCTTACCCTAGAAGTTTAATAGTGCATTTTACTGTCATTTCATGCGCTTTAAGATGCCGCTTAGCCCAATACGCTATCTTAAATAGGAGCGACGTAAATTCAACAAATGTGATAGAATTTCGCTGAATTCTTAAATTGACCATAATGTAAAATGATCTAATCGGGTCTATATGTGCCCAACCCTAGAAGCTTAATAGTGCATTTTACTCGCCATTTCTTGCGCTTTGAGATGCCGCTTAGCCCAATACGCTATCTGAAATAGGAGCGACGTAAATTGAACAAATGTGATAGAATTTCGCTGAATTCTTATATTAACCAAAATATGAAATGATCTAATCGGGTCTCTGTTCGCCCCACCCTAGAAGTTTAATAGTGCATTTCACTCGTCATTTCATGCGCTTTGAGATGCCGCCTAGCCCAATACGCTATCTGAAATAGGAGCGACGTAAATTGAACGAATGTGATAGAATTTTGCTGAATTCTTAAATTAACCATAATATAAAATGATCTAATCGGGTCTCTGCTTGCCCTACCCTAGAAGTTTAATAGTGCATTTTAGTCGCCATTTCATGCGCTTTGAGATGCCGCTTCGCCCAATACGCTATCTGAAATAGGAGTCACGTAAATTAAACAAATGTGATAGAATTTCCCTGAAATCTCATATTAAACAAAATATAAAATGATCTGATCGGGTCTCTGATTGCCCTATCATAGATGTTTAGCAGTGCATTTTACTCGTCATTCCAAGCGCTTTAAGATGCCGCCTAGCCCAGTACGCTATCTAAATTAGGAGCGACGTAAGTTGAACAAATGTGATAGAATTTCGCTGAATTCTTATATTAACCAAAATATAAAATGATCTAACCGGGTCTCTGTTTGCCTTATCCTAGAATTTTAATAGTGCATTGCACTCGTCATTTCATGCGCTTTGAGATGCCGCTTAGCCTAATACTCTATCTGAAATTGGAGCGATATAAGTTGAACAAATGTGATAGAATTTCGCTGAATTCTTTTATTAACCATAATGTAAAATGATCTAATCGGATCTCTGTTCGCCCGAGCCTAGAACTTTAATAGTGCATTTTATTCGCCATTTCATACGCTTTGAGATGCCGCTTTGCCCAATACGCTATCTGAAATACGAGCGACGTAAATTGAACAAATGTGATAGAATTTCGCTGAATTCTTATATTAACTAAAATATAAAATGATCGAATCGGGTCTCTGATTGCCCTATCATAGAATTTTAATAGTGCATTCTACTCGCCATTCAACCCGCTTTAAGATGCCGCCTAGCCCAGTACGCTATCTGAAATAGGAGCGACGTAAATTGAACAAATGTGATAGAATTTTGCTGAATTCTTAAATTAACCATAATATAAAATGATCTAATCGGGTCTCTGATTGCCCTATCATAGAATTTTAATAGCGCATTATACTCGCCATTTCATGCGCTTTTGGATGCCGCTTAGCCCAGGACGCTATCTGAAATAGGAACGGCGTAAATTGAACAAATGTGATAGAATTTTGCTGAATTCTTAAATTAACCATAATATAAAATGACCTAATCGGGTCTCTGTTTGCCCTACCCTAGAAGTTTTATAGTGCATTTCACTCGGCATTTCATGCGCTTTGAGATGCCGCTTAGCCCAACACGCTATCTGAAATAGGAGCGACGTAAATTGAACAAATGTGATAGAATTTCCCTGAAATCTTATATTAAACAAAATATAAAATGATCTAATCGGGTCTCTGATTGCCCTATCATAGAAGTTTAGTAGTGCATTCTACTCGCCATTCCACGCGCTTTAACATGCCGCCCAGCCCAGTACGCTATCTGAAATAGGAGCGACGTAAATTGAACAAATGTGATAACATTTTGCTGACATCTTAAATTAACCATAATATAAAATGATCTAATCGGGTCTCTGTTTGCCGTATCCTAGAAGTTTAATAGGGCATTTTACTCGCCATTTCATGTGCTTTGAGATGCCGCATAGCCCAATACGCTATCTGGAATAGGAGCGACGTAAATTGGTCAAATGTGACAGAATTTCCCTGAATTCTTATATTAACCTTAATGTAAAATGATCTATTCGGGTCTCTGTTCGCCCTAACATAGAAGTCTAATAGTGCATTTCACTCGCCATTTCATGCGCTTTGAGATGCCGCTTAGCCCAATACGCTATCTGAAATAGGAGCGACGTAAATTGAACAAATGTGATAGAATTTTGCTGAATTCTTAAATTAACCATAATATAAAATGATCTAATCGGGTCTCTGCTTGCCCTACCCTAGAAGTTTAATAGTGCATTTTAGTCGCCATTTCATGCGCTTTGAGATGCCGCTTAGCCCAACACGCTATCTGAAATAGGAGCGACGTAAATTGAACAAATGAGATAGAATTTCCCTGAAATCTTATATTAAACAAAATATAAAATGATCTAATCGGGTCTCTGATTGCCCTATCATAGAAGTTTAGTAGTGCATTCTACTCGCCATTCCACGCGCTTTAAGATGCCGCCTAGCCCACTACGCTACCTGAAGTAGGAGCGACGTAAGTTGAAAAAATGTGATAGAATTACGCTGAATTCTTATATTAACCGTAATATAAAATGATATAATCGGGTCTCTGTTTGCCCTATCATAGAAGTTTAGTAGTGCATTTTACTCGCCATTGCACGCGCTTTAAGATGCCGCCTAGCCCAGTACGCTATCGGAAATAGGAGCGACGTAAACTGAACAAATGTGATAGAATTTCCCTGAATTCTTATATTAACATTAATGTAAAATGATCTAATCGGGTCTCCGTTCGCCCTATCCTAGAAGTTTAATAGTGCATTTCACTCGTCATTTCATGCGCTTTGAGATGCCGCTTAGCCCAATAAGCTATCTGAAATGGGAGCGACGTAAATTGAACAAATGTGATAGAATTTCGCTGAATTCTTAAATTAACTATAATATAAAATGATCTAATCGGGTCACTGATTGCCCTACCCTAGAAGTTTAATAGTGCATTTTACTCGCCATTTCATGCGCTTTGAGATGCCGCTTAGCCCAATACGCTATCTGAAATATCAGCGACGAAAGTTGAACAAATGTGATAGAATTTCGCTGAATTATTTTATTAACCAGAATGTAAAATGATCTCATCGGGTCTCTGTTCGCCCTACCCTAGAAGTTTAATAGTGCATTTCACTCGTCATTTCATGCGCGTTCAGTTGCCGCTTAGCCCAATACGCTATCTGAAATAGGAGCGACGTAAATTGAACAAATGTGATAGAATTTCACTGAATTCTTATATTAACCAAAATATAAAATGATCTAATCGGGTCTCTGATTGCCCTAGCATAGAAGTTTAATAGTGCATTTTACTCGCCATTCCGAGCGCTTTAAGATGCCGCATAGCCCAGTTCGCTATCTGCAATAGGAGCGACGTAAATTGAACAAATGTGATAGAATTTTGCTGAATTCTTAAATTAACCATAGTACAAAATGATCTAATCGGGTCTCTGTTTGCCCTACCCTAGAAGTTTAATAGTGCATTTTGCTCTCCATTTCATGCGCTTTGAGATGCCGCTTAGCTCAATACGCTATTTGAAATAGGAGCGACGTAAGTTGAACAAATGTGATAGAATTTCGCTGAATTCTTAAATTAACCATAACATAAAATGATCTAATCGGGTCTCTGTTTGCCCTACCCTAGAAGTTTAATAGTGCATTTTGCTCGCCATTTCATGCGCTTTGAGATGCCGCTGAGCCCAGTACGCTATTTGCAATAGGAGCGACTGATATTGAACAAATGTGATAGAATTTCACTGAATTCTTATATTAACCAAAATATAAAATGATCTAAGCGGGTCTCTGTTCGCCCTACCATAGAAGTCTAATGGTGCACTTCACTCGCCATTTCATGCGCTTTGAGATGCCGCTTAGCCCAATACGCTATCTGAAATAGGAGCGACGTAAGTTGAATAAATGTGATAGAATTTCACTGAATTCTTTTATTAACCATAATGTAAAATGATCTGCTCGGGTCTCTGTTTGCCCTACCCTAGAAGTTTAATCGTGCATTTTACACGCCATTTCATGCGCTTTGAGATGCCGCATAGCTCAATACGCTATCTGGAATAGGAGCGACGTAAATTGAACGAATGTGATAGAATTTCGCTGAATTCTTAAATTAACCATAATATAAAATGATCTAATCGGGTCCCTGTTTGCCCTACCCTAGAAGTTTAATAGTGCATTTCACTCGTCATTTCATGCGCTTTGAGATGCCGCTTAGCCCAATACGCTATCTGAAATAGGAGCGATGTAAATTGAACAAATGTGATAGAATTTCGCTGAATTCTTATATTAACCAAAGTATAAAATGATCTAATCTGGTCTCTGATTGCCCTATCATAGAAGGTTAATAGTGCATTTTACTCGCCATTCCACGCGCTTTAAGATGCCGCCTAGCCCAGTACGCTGTCTGAAATAGAAGCGACGTAAATTGAACAAGTGTGATAGAATCTCGCTGAATACTTATATTAACCTTAATGTAGAATAATCTCTTCGGGTCTCTGTTCGCCCTACCCTAGAAGTATAATAGTGCATTTCACTCGTTATTTCATGCGCTTTGAGCTGCCGCCTAGCCCAATACGCTATCTGAAATAGGAGCGACGTAAATTGAACAAATGTGATAGAATTTCGCTGAATTCTTATATTAACCAAAGTATAAAATGATCTAGTCTGGTCTCTGATTGCCCTACCCTAGAAGTTTAATAGTGCATTTTACTCGCCATTTCATGTGCTTTGAGATGCCGCATAGCTCAATACGCTATCTGGAATAGGAGCGACGTAAATTGAACGAATGTGATAGAATTTCCCTGAATTCTTATATTAACCTTAATGTAAAATGATCTAATCGGGTCTCTGTTCGCCTTATCCTAGAAGTTTAATAGTGCATTTTACTCGCCATTTCATGCGCTTTGAGATGCCGCTTAGCCCAATACGCTATCTGAAATAGGAGCGACATAAATTGAACAAATGTGATAGAATTTCGCTGAAATCTTAAATTAACCATAATATAAAACGATCTAATCGGGTCTCTGTTCGCCCTACCATAGAAGTCTAATAGTGCATTTCACTCGCCATTCCACGCGCTTTAAGATGCGGCCGCACCCAGTATGCTGTCTGAAATAGGAGCGACGTAAATTGAACAAATGTGATAGAATTTTGCTGAATTCATAAATTAACCATAATATAAAATGATTTAATCGGGTCTCTGTTCGCCCTACCGTAGAAGTCTAATAGTGCATTTTACTCGCCATTTCATGCTCTTTGAGATGCCGCCTAGCCCAATACGCTATCTGAAATAGGAGCGACGTAAGTTGAACAAATGTGATAGAATTTCGCTGAATTCTTTTATTAACCATAATGTGAAATGATCTGATCGGGTCTCTGTTCGCCCTAGCCTAGAAGTTTAAGAGTGCATTTCATTCGCCATTTCATGCGCTTTGAGATGCCGCTTAGCCGAATACGCTATCTGAATTAGGAGCGACGTAAATTGAACAAATGTGATACAAATTCCCTGAAATCTGATATTATACAAAATATAAAATGATCTAATCGGGTCTCTGATTGCCCTATCATAGAAGTTTAGTAGTGCATTTTACTCGCCATTGCACGCGCTTTAAGATGCCGCCTAGCCCAGTACGCTATCGGAAATAGGAGCGACGTAAATTGAACAAATGTGATAGAATTTCCCTGAATTCTTATATTAACATTAATGTAAAATGACCTAATCGGGTCTCCGTTCGCCCTATCCTAGAAGTTTAATAGTGCATTTCACTCGTCATTTCATGCGCTTTGAGATGCCGCTTAGCCTAATACGCTATCTGAAATTGGAGCGATATAAGTTGAACAAATGTGATAGAATTTCGCTGAATTCTTTTATTAACCATAATGTAAAATGATCTGCTCGGGTCTCTGTTCGCCCTAGCCTAGAAGTTTAATAGTGCATTTCACTCGTCCTTTCATGCGCTTTGAGATGCCGCTGAGCCCAATAAGCTATCTGTAATAGAGCGACGTAAATTGAACAAATGTGATAGAATTTCGCTGAATTCTTATATTAACCAAAATATAAAATGATCTAATCGGGTCTCTGATTGCCCTATCATAGAATTTTAATAGTGCATTCTACTCGCCATTCAACCCGCTTTAAGATGCCGCCTAGCCCAGTACGCTATCTGAAATAGGAGCGACGTAAATTGAACAAATGTGATAGAATTTTGCTGAATTCTTTAATTAACCATAATATAAAATGATCTAATCGGGTCTCTGATTGCCCTGTCATAGAATTTTAATAGTGCATTTTACACGCCATTCCACGCGCTTTAAGATGCCGCCTAGCCCAGTACGCTATCTGAAATAGGAGCGACGTAAATTGAACAAATGTGATAGAATTTTGCTGAATTCTTAAATTAACCATAATATAAAATGATCTAATCGGGTCTCTGTTTGCCCTACCCTAGAAGTTTAATAGAGCATTTCACTCGTCATTTCATGCGCTTTGAGATGCCGCTAAGCCCAATAAGCTATCTGTAATAGAAGCGACGTAAATTTTACAAATGTGATAGAATTTCGTTGAATTCTTATATTAACCAATATATAAAATGATGTAATCGGGTCTCTGATTACTGTATCATAGAAGTATAGTAGTGCATTTTACTCGCCCTTCCACGCGCTTTAAGATGCCGCCTAGCCCAGTACGCTATCTGAAATAGGAGCGACGTAAGATGAACAAATGTGATAGAATTACGCTGAATTCTTATATTAACCGTAATATAAAATGATCTAATCGGGTCTCTGTTTGCCTTATCCTAGAAGTTTAATAGTGCATTTTACTCGCCATTTCATGCGCTTTGAAATGCCGCTTAGCCCAATACGCTATCTGAAATAGGAGCGACGAAAGTTAAACAAATGTGATAGACTTTCCCTGAAATCTTATATTAAACAAAATATAAAATGAGCTAATCGGGTCTCTGATTGCAATATCATAGAAGTTTAACAGTGCATTTCACTCGTCATTTCATGCGCTTTGACATGCCGCTTAGCCCAATAAGCTATCTGAAATAGGAGCGACGTAAATTGAACAAATGTGATAGAATTTCCATGAAATCTTATATTAAACAAAATATAAAATGAGCTAATCGGGTCTCTGATTGCCCTATCATAAAAGTTGAGCTGTGCATTTTACTCGCCATTCCACGCGCTTTAAGATGGCGCCTAGCCCAGTACGCTATCTGAAATAGGAGCGACGTAAGTTGAACAAATGTGATAGAATTTCTCTGAATTCTTTTATTAACCATAATGTAAAATGATCCGATCGGGTCTCTGTTCGCCCTAGCCTAGAAGTTGAGCTGTGCATTTTACTCGCCATTCCACGCGCTTTAAGATGGCGCCTAGCCCAGTACGCTATCTGAAATAGGAGCGACGTAAGTTGAACAAATGTGATAGAATTTTGCTGAATTCTTAAATTAACCATACTATAAAATGATCTAATCGGGTCTCTGTTTGCCCTACCCTAGAAGTTTAATAGTGCATTTCACTCGGCACTTCATGCGCTTTGAGATGCCGCTCAGCCCAATAAGCTATCTGAAATAGGAGCGACGTAAATTGAACAAATGTGATAGAATTTCGCTGAAATCTTATATTAAACAAAATATAAAATGATGTAATCGGGTCTCTGATTACTGTATCATAGAAGTTTAGTATTGCATTTTACTCGCCCTTCCACGCGCTTTAAGATGCCGCCTAGCCCAGTACGCTATCTGAAATAGGAGCGACGTAAGATGAACAAATGTGATAGAATTACGCTGAATTCTTATATTAACCGTAATATAAAATGATCTAATCGGGTCTCTGTTTGCCTTATCCTAGAAGTTTAATAGTGCATTTACTCGCCATTTCATGCACTTTGAAATGCCGCTTAGCCCAATACGCTATCTGAAATAGGAGCGACGTAAATTGAACAAATGTGATAGAATTTCCGTAAAATCTTATATTAACCTTAATGTAAAATGATCTAATCGGGTCTCTGTTCGCCCTACCATAGAAGTCTAATAGTGCATTTCACTCGCCATTTCATGCGCTTCGAGGTGCCGCTTAGCCCAATACGCTATCTGAAATAGGAGCGACGTAAATTGAACAAATGTGATAGAATTTTGCTGAATTCTTAAATTAACCATAATATGAGATGATGTAATCGGGTCTCTGCTTGCCCTACCCTAGAAGTTTAATAGTGCATTTTACTCGCCATTTCATGCGCTTTGAGATGCCGCTTAGCCCAATACGCTATCTGAAATAGGAGCGACGTAAATTGAACAAATGTGATAGAATTTTGCTGAATTCTTAAATTAACCATAATATAAAATGATCTAATCGGGTGTCTGTTTGCCCTACCCTAGAAGCTTAATATTGCATTTTACTCGCTATTTCATGCGCTTTGAGCTGCCGCTTAGCCCAATACGCTATCTGAAATAGGAGCGACGTAAGTTGAAAAAATGTGATAGAATTTCGCTGAATTCTTTTATTAACCATAATGTAAAATGATCTAATCGGGTGTCTGTTTGCCCTACCCTAGAAGCTTAATATTGCATTTTACTCGCCATTCCACGCGCTTTAAGATGCCGCCTAGCCCAGTACGCTATCTGAAATAGGAGCGACGTAAATTGAACAAATGTGATAGAATTTTGCTGAATTCTTAAATTAACCATAATATAAAATGATCTAATCGGGTGTCTGTTTGCCCTACCCTCGAAGCTTAATATTGCATTTTACTCGCCATTTCATGAGGTTTGAGCTGCCGCTTAGCCCAATACGCTATCTGAAATAGGAGCGACGTAAGTTGAAAAAATGTGATAGAATTTCGCTGAATTCTTTTATTAACCATAATGTAAAATGATCTGATCGGGTCTCTGTTCGCCCAAGCCTAAAAGTTTAAGAGTGCATTTCATTCGCCATTTCATGCGCTTTGAGATGCCGCTTAGCCGAATACGCTATCTGAATTAGGAGCGACGTAAATTGAACAAATGTGATAGAAATTCCCTGAAATCTGATATTATACAAAATATAAAATGATCTAATCGGGCCTCTGATTGCCCTATCATAGAAGTTTAGTAGTGCATTTTACTCGCCATTCCATGCGCTTTAAGATGCCGCCTAGCCCAGTACGCTATCTGAAATAGGAGCGACGTAAATTGAACAAGTGTGATAGAATTTTGCTGAATTCTTAAATTAACCATAATATAAAATGATCTGATCGGGTCTCTGTTCGCCCAAGCCTAAAAGTTTAAGAGTGCATTTCATTCGCCATTCCACGCGCTTTAAGATGCCGCCGATCCCAATACGCTATCTAAAATAGGAGCGACGTAAATTGAACAAATGTGATAGAATTTTGCTGAATTCTTAAATTAACGGTAATATAAAATGATCTAATCGGGTCTCTGTTTGCCCTAGCCTAGAAGTTTAAGAGTGCATTTTATACGCCATTTCATGCGCTTTGAGATGCCGCTTAGCCGAATACGCTATCTGAATAAGGAGCGACGTAAATTGAACAAGTGTGATAGAATTTCACTGAATTCTTAAATTAACCATAATATAAAATGATCTAATCGGGTCTCTGTTTGACCTACCCTAGAAGTTTAATAGTGCATTTTACTCGCCATTTCATGTGCTTTGAGATGCCGCATAGCCCAATACGCTATCTGGAATAGGAGCGACGTAAATTGATCAAATGTGATAGAATTTCCCTGAATTCTTATATTAACCTTAATGTAAAATGATCTAATCGGGTCTCTGTTCGCCCTACCATAGAAGTCTAATAGTGCATTTCACTCGCCATTTCATGCGCTTCGAGATGCCGCTTAGCCCAATACGCTATCTGAAATAGGAGCGACGTAAATTGAACAAATGTGATAGAATTTTGCTGAATTCTTAAATTAACCATAATATGAGATGATGTAATCGGGTCTCTGCTTGCCCTACCCTAGAAGTTTAATAGTGCATTTTACTCGCCATTTCATGCGCTTTGAGATGCCGCTTAGCCCAATACGCTATCTGAAATAGGAGCGACGTAAATTGAACAAATGTGATAGAATTTTGCTGAATTCTTAAATTAAACATAATATAAAATGATCTAATCGGGTGTCTGTTTGCCCTACCCTAGAAGCTTAATATTGCATTTTACTCGCCATTTCATGCGCTTTGAGCTGCCGCTTAGGCCAATACGCTATCTGAAATAGGGGCGACGTAAATTGAACAAATGTGATAGAATTTCGCTGAATTCTTAAATTAACCATAATATAAAATGATCTAATCGGGTCTCTGTTTGCCGTACCCTAGAAGTTTAATAGTGCATTTCACTCGTCATTTCATGCGCTTTGTGATGCCGCTAAGCACAATAAGCTATCTGGAATAGCAGCGACGTAAATTGAACAAATGTGATAGAATTACGCCGCATTCTTATATTTACCGTGATATAAAATGATCTAATCGGGTCTCTGTTTGCCTTATCCTAGAAGTTTAATAGGGCATTTTACTCGCCATTTCATGCGCTTTGAAATGCCGCTTAGCCCAATACGCTATCTGAAATAGGAGCGACGTAAATTGAACAAGTGTGATAGAATTTCACTGAATTCTTAAATTAACCATAATATAAAATGATCTAATCGGGTCTCTGTTTCACCTACCCTAGAAGTTTAATAGTGCATTTTAGTCGCCATTTCTTGCGCTTTGAGATGCCGCGTCGCCCAATACGCTATCTGAAATAGGAGCGACGAAAATTAAACAAATGTGATAGAATTTCCCTGAAATCTTATATTAAACAAAATATAAAATGATCTAATCGGGTCTCTGATTGCCCTATCATAGAAGATTAGTAGTGCATTTTGCTCGCCATTCCACGCGCTTTAAGATGCCGCCTAGCCCAGTACGCTACCTGAAATAGGAGCGACGTAAGTTGAACAAATGTGATAGAATTACGCTGAATTCTTATATTAACCAAAGTATAAAATGATCTAGTCTGGTCTCTGATTGCCCTATCATAGAAGGCTAATAGTGCATTTTACTCGCCATTCCACGCGCTTTAAGATGCCGCCTAGTCCAGTACGCTGTCTGAAATAGAAGCGACGTAAATTGAACAAGTGTGATAGAATCTCGCTGAATACTTATATTAACCTTAATGTAAAATGATCTCTTCGGGTCTCTGTTCGCCCTACCCTAGAAGTATAATAGTGCATTTCACTCGTCATTTCATGCGCTTTGAGATGCCGCCTAGGCCAATATGCTATCTGAAATAGGAGCGACGTAAATTGAACAAATGTGATAGAATTTCGCTGAATTCTTATATTAACCAAAGTATAAAATGATCTAGTCTGGTCTCTGATTGCCCTATCATAGAAGTTTAGTAGTGCATTTTACTCGCCATTTCATGCGCTTTGAGATGCCGCTTAGCCCAATACGCTATCTGAAATAGGAGCGACATAAATTGAACAAATGTGATAGAATTTCGCTGAATTCTTAAATTAACGATAATATAAAACGATCTAATCGGGTCTCTGTTCGCCCTACCATAGAAGTCTAATAGTGCATTTCACTCGCCATTCCACGCGTTCTAGATGCGGCCGAACCCAGTACGCTGTCTGAAATAGGAGCGACGTAAATTGAACAAATGTGATAGAATTTTGCTGAATTCATAAATTAACCATAATATAAAATGATTTAATCGGGTCTGTGTTCGCCCTACCGTAGAAGTCTAATAGTGCATTTTACTCGCCATTTCATGCTCTTTGAGATGCCGCCTAGCCCAATACGCTATCTGAAATAGGAGCGACGTAAGTTGAACAAATGTGATAGAATTTCGCTGAATTCTATTATTAACCATAATGTAAAATGATCTGATCGGGTCTCTGTTCGCCCTAGCCTAGAAGTTTAAGAGTGCATTTCATTCGCCATTTCATGCGCTTTGAGATGCCGCTTAGCCGAATACGCTATCTGAATTAGGAGCGACGTAAATTGAACAAATGTGATACAAATTCCCTGAAATCTGATATTATACAAAATATAAAATGATCGAATCGGGTCTCTGATTGCCCTATCATAGAAGTTTAGTAGTGCATTTTACTCGCCATTGCACGCGCTTTAAGATGCCGCCTAGCCCAGTACGCTATCGGAAATAGGAGCGACGTAAATTGAACAAATGTGATAGAATTTCCCTGAATTCTTATATTAACATTAATGTAAAATGATCTAATCGGGTCTCCGTTCGCCCTATCCTAGAAGTTTAATAGTGCATTTGACTCGTCATTTCATGCGCTTTGAGATGCCGCTTCGCCCAATACGCTATCTGAAATACGAGCGACGTAAATTGAACAAATGTGATAGAATTTCACTGAATTCTTATATTAACCAAAATATAAAATGATCTAATCGGGTCTCTGTTTGCCCGAGCATAGAAGTCTTATAGTGCATTTCACTCGCCATTTCATGCGCTTTGGATGCCGCTTAACCCAATACGCTATCTGAAATAGGAGCGACCTAAATTGAACGAATGTGATAGAATTTCACTGAATTCTTATATTAACCAAAATATAAAATGATCTAATCGGGTCTCTGTTCGCCCTACCATAGAAGTCTAATGGTGCATTTCACTCGCCATTTCATGCGCTTTGAGATGCCGCTTAGCCCAATACGCTATCTGAAATAGGAGCGACATAAGTTGAACAAATGTGATAGTATTTCGCTGAATTCTTTTATTAACCATAATGTAAAATGATCTGCTCGGGTCTCTGTTCGCCCTAGCCTAGAAGTTTAATAGTGCATTTCACTCGTCATTTCATGCGCTTTGAGATGCCGCTGAGCCCAATAAGCTATCTGTAATAGGAGCGACGTAAATTGAACAAATGTGATAGAATTTCGCTGAATTCTTATATTAACCAAAATATAAAATGATCTAATCGGGTCTCTGATTGCCCTATCATAGAATTTTAATAGTGCATTCTACTCGCCATTCAACCCGCTTTAAGATGCCGCCTAGCCCAGTACGCTATCTGAAATAGGAGCGACGTAAATTGAACAAATGTGATAGAATTTTGCTGAATTCTTTAATTAACCATAATATAAAATGATCTAATCGGGTCTCTGATTGCCCTGTCATAGAATTTTAATAGTGCATTTTACACGCCATTCCACGCGCTTTAAGATGCCGCCTAGCCCAGTACGCTATCTGAAATAGGAGCGACGTAAATTGAACAAATGTGATAGAATTTTGCTGAATTCTTAAATTAACCATAATATAAAATGATCTAATCGGGTCTCTGTTTGCCCTACCCTAGAAGTTTAATAGAGCATTTCACTCGTCATTTCATGCGCTTTGAGATGCCGCTAAGCCCAATAAGCTATCTGTAATAGAAGCGACGTAAATTTTACAAATGTGATAGAATTTCGTTGAATTCTTATATTAACCAATATATAAAATGATGTAATCGGGTCTCTGATTACTGTATCATAGAAGTATGGTAGTGCATTTTACTCGCCCTTCCACGCGCTTTAAGATGCCGCCTAGCCCAGTACGCTATCTGAAATAGGAGCGACGTAAGATGAACAAATGTGATAGAATTACGCTGAATTCTTATATTAACCGTAATATAAAATGATCTAATCGGGTCTCTGTTTGCCTTATCCTAGAAGTTTAATAGTGCATTTTACTCGCCATTTCATGCGCTTTGAAATGCCGCTTAGCCCAATACGCTATCTGAAATAGGAGCGACGTAAATTGAACAAATGTGATAGAATTTGCGTGAATTCTTATATTAACCTTAATGTAAAATGATCTACTCGGGTCTCTGTTCGCCCTACCATAGAAGTCTAATAGTGCATTATACTCGCCATTTCATGCGCTTTTAGATGCCGCATAGTCCAATACGCTATCTGGAATAGGAGCGACGTAAATTGAACAAATGTGATAGAATTTCCCTGAAATCTTATATTAAACAAAATATAAAATGATCTAATCGGGTCTCTGATTGCCCTATCATAGAAGTTTAATAGTGCATTTCACTCGTCATTTCATGCTCTTTGACATGCCGCTTAGCCCAATAAGCTATCTGAAATAGGAGCGACGTAAATTGAACAAATGTGATAGAATTTCCCTGAAATCTTATATTAAACAAAATATAAAATGAGCTAATCGGGTCTCTGATTGCCCTATCATAAAAGTTGAGCAGTGCATTTTACTGGCCATTCCACGCGCTTTAAGATGGCGCCTAGCCCAGTACGCTATCTGAAATAGGAGCGACGTAAATTGAACAAATGTGATAGAATTTCGCTGAATTCTTATATTAAACAAAATATAAAATGATCTAATCGGGTCTCTGTTTGCCCTATCATAGAAGGTTAATAGTGCATTTTACTCGCCTTTCCACACGCTTTGAGATGCCGCTAAGCCCAATAAGCTGCCTGAAATAGGAGCGACGTAAATTGAACAAATGTGATAGAATTTCGCTGAATACTTATATTAACCAAAATATAAAATGATCTAATCGGGTCTCTGTTTGCCCTACCCTAGAAGTTTAATAGTGCATTTTACTCGCCATTTCATGCGCTTTGAGATGCCGCTTAGCCCAATACGCTATCTGAAATAGGAGCGACGTAAATTGAACAAATGTGATACAATATCCCTGAAATCTTATATTAAACAAAATATAAAATGATCTAATCGGGTCTCTGATTGCCCTATCATAGAAGTTTAACAGTGCATTTCACTCGTCATTTCATGCGCTTTGACATGCCGCTTAGCCCAATAAGCTATCTGAAATAGGAGCGACGTAAATTGAACAAATGAAATAGAATTTCCCTGAAATCTTATATTAAACAAAATATAAAATGAGCTAATCGGGTCTCTGATTGCCCTATCATAAAAGTTGAGCAGTGCATTTTACTCGCCATTCCACGCGCTTTAAGATGGCGCCTATCCCAGTACGCTACCTGAAATAGGAGCGACGTAAGTTGAACAAATGTGATAGAATTTCGCTGAATTCTTTTATTAACCATAATGTAAAATGATCTAATCGGGTCTCTGTTCGCCCTAGCCTAGAAGTTTAATAGTGCATTTTATTCGCCATTTCATGCGCTTTGAGATGCCGCCTAGCCCAATACGCTATCTGAAATAGGAGCGACGTAAATTGAACAAATGTGATAGAATTTCCTTGAAATCTTATATTAAACAAAATATAAAATGATGTAATCGGATCTCTGATTACTGTATCATAGAAGTATAGTAGTGCATTTTACTCGCCCTTCCACGCGCTTTAAGATGCCGCCTAGCCCAGTACGCTATCTGAAATAGGAGCGACGTAAGATGAACAAATGTGATAGAATTACGCTGAATTCTTTTATTAACCATAATGTAAAATGATCTAATCGGGTCTCTGTTCGCCCTAGCCTAGAAGTTTAGTAGTGCATTTTATTCGCCATTTCATGCGCTTTGAGATGCCGCTTAGCCCAATACGCTATCTGAAATAGGAGCGACGTAAATTGAATAAATGTGATGGAATTTCGCTGAATTCTTATATTAACCAAAATATAAAATGATCTAATCGGGTCTCTTATTGCCCTATCATACAAGTTTAATAGTGCATTTTACTCGCCATTCCACGCGCTTTAAGGTGCCGCCTAGCCCAGTACGCTATCTGAAATAGGAGTGACGTAAATTGAACAAATGTGATAGAATTACGCTTTATTCTTATATTAACCGTAATATACAGTGATCTAATCGGGTCTCTCTTTGCATTACCCTAGAAGTTTAATAGTGCATTTTACTCGCCATTTCATGCGCATTGAGATGCCGCTTAGCCTAATACGCTATCTGAAGTAGGAGCGACGTAAATTGAACAAATGTGATAGAATTTCCCTGAATTCTTATATTAACCGTAATACAAAATGACCTAATCGGGTCTCTGATTGCCCTACCCTAGAAGTTTAATAGTGCATTTTACTCACCATTCCACGCGCTTTAAGATGCCGCCTATCCGAGTACGCTATCTGAAATAGGAGCGACGTAAATTGAACAAATGTGATAGAATTTCGCTGAATTCTTATATTAACCAAAATATAAAATGATCTAATCGGGTCTCTGATTGCCCTATCATAGATGTTTAAGAGTGCATTTTACTCGCCATTCCACGCGCTTTGAGATGCCGCCTAGCCCAGTACGCTATCTGAAATAGGAGCGACGTAAGTTGAACAAATGTGATAGAATTACGCTGAATTCTTATATTAACCGTAATATAAAATGGTCTAATCGGATCTCCGTTTGCCTTATCCTAGAAGTTTATTAGTGCATTTTACTCGTCATTCCGTGCGCTTTGAGATGCCGCTTAGCCCAATACGCTATCTGAAGTAGGAGCGACGTAAATTGAACAAATGTGATAGAATTTCCCTGAATTCTTATATTAACCTTAATGTAAAATGATCTAATCGGGTCTCTGTTTGCCCTAGCCTAGAAGATTAATAGTGCATTTTTTGGACATTCCATGTGCTTTGAGATGCCGCTTAGCCCAATACGCTATCTGAAATAGGAGCGACGTAAATTGAACAAATGTGATAGAATTTCCCTGAAATCTTATATTAAACAAAATATAAAATGATCTAATCGGGTCTCTGTTTGCCCTATCATAGATGTTTAAGAGTGCATTTTACTCGTCATTCCGTGCGCTTTGAGATGCCGCTTAGCCCAATACGCTATCTGAAATAGAAGCGATGTAAATTGAACAAATGTGATAGAATTTTGCTGAATTCTTAAATTGACCATAATATAAAATGATGTAATCGGGTCTCTGTTCGCCCTATCATAGAAGTTTAATAGTGCATTTTACTCGCCATTCCACGCGATTTAAGATGCCGCCTAGCCCAGTACGCTATCTGAAATAGGAGCTACGTAAGTTGAACGAATGTGACAGAATTACGCTGATTTCTTATATTAACCGTAATATAAAATGATCTAATCGGGTCTCTGTTTGCCTTATCCTAGAAGTTTAATAGTGCATTTTACTCGCCACTTCATGCGCTTTGAGATGCCTCTTAGCCCAATACGCTATCTGAAATAGGAGCGACGTAAATTGAACAAATGTGATAGAATTTCGCTGAATTCTTATATTAACCAAAATATAAAATGATCTAATCCGGTCTCTGTTTGCCCTACCCTAGAAGTTGAATAGTGCATTGTACGAGCCATTTCTTGCGCTTTGAGATGCAGCTTAGCCCAATACGCTATCTGAAATAGGAGCGACGTAAATTGAACAAATGTGATAGAACTTCGCTGAATTCTTATATTAACCGTAATATAAAATGTTCTTATCGGGTCTCTGATTGCCCCACCCTAGAAGTTTAATAGTGCATTTTACTCGCCATTTCATGCACTTTGAGATGCCGCCTAGCCCAGTACGCTATCTGAAATAGGAGCTACGTAACTTGAACAAATGTGACAGAATTACGCTGAATTCTTATATTAACCGTAATATAAAATGATCTAATCGGGTCTCTGTTTGCCTTATCCTAGAAGTTTAATAGTGCATTTTACTCGCCATTTCATGCACTTTGAGATGCCGCTTAGCCCAATAAGCTATCTGAAATAGGAGCGATGTAACTTGAACAAATGTGATAGAATTTCGCTGAATTCTTAAATTAACCATAATATGAAATGACCTAATCGGGTCTCTGTTTGCCCTACCCTAGAAGTTTAATAGAGCATTTTACTCGTCATTTCATGCGCTTTGAGATGCCGCCTAGCCCAGAACGCTATCTGAAATAGGAGCGACGTAAATTGAACAAATGTGATAGAATTTCGCTGAATTCTTATATTAACCGTAATATAAAATGATCTAATCGGGTCTCTGTTCGCCCTAGCCTAGAAGTTTAATAGTGCATTTGACTCGTCATTTCATGCGCTTTGAGATGCCGCTTCGCCCAATACGCTATCTGAAATACGAGCGACGTAAATTGAACAAATGTGATAGAATTTCACTGAATTCTTATATTAACCAAAATATAAAATGATCTAATCGGGTCTCTGTTTGCCCTAGCATAGAAGTCTTATAGTGCATTTCACTCGCCATTTCATGCGCTTTGAGATGCCGCTTAACCCAATACGCTATCTGAAATAGGAGCGACCTAAATTGAACGAATGTGATAGAATTTCACTGAATTCTTATATTAACCAAAATATAAAATGATCTAATCGGGTCTCTGTTCGCCCTACCATAGAAGTCTAATGGTGCATTTCACTCGCCATTTCATGCGCTTTGAGATGCCGCTTAGCCCAATACGCTATCTGAAATAGGAGCGACATAAGTTGAACAAATGTGATAGTATTTCGCTGAATTCTTTTATTAACCATAATGTAAAATGATCTGCTCGGGTCTCTGTTCGCCCTAGCCTAGAAGTTTAATAGTGCATTTCACTCGTCATTTCATGCGCTTTGAGATGCCGCTGAGCCCAATAAGCTATCTGTAATAGGAGCGACGTAAATTGAACAAATGTGATAGAATTTCGCTGAATTCTTATATTAACCAAAATATAAAATGATCTAATCGGGTCTCTGATTGCCCTATCATAGAATTTTAATAGTGCATTCTACTCGCCATTCAACCCGCTTTAAGATGCCGCCTAGCCCAGTACGCTATCTGAAATAGGAGCGACGTAAATTGAACAAATGTGATAGAATTTTGCTGAATTCTTTAATTAACCATAATATAAAATGATCTAATCGGGTCTCTGATTGCCCTGTCATAGAATTTTAATAGTGCATTTTACACGCCATTCCACGCGCTTTAAGATGCCGCCTAGCCCAGTACGCTATCTGAAATAGGAGCGACGTAAATTGAGCAAATGTGATAGAATTTTGCTGAATTCTTAAATTAACCATAATATAAAATGATCTAATCGGGTCTCTGTTTGCCCTACCCTAGAAGTTTAATAGAGCATTTCACTCGCCATTTCATGCGCTTTGAGATGCCGCTAAGCCCAATAAGCTATCTGTAATAGAAGCGACGTAAATTTTACAAATGTGATAGAATTTCGTTGAATTCTTATATTAACCAATATATAAAATGATGTAATCGGGTCTCTGATTACTGTATCATAGAAGTATAGTAGTGCATTTTACTCGCCCTTCCACGCGCTTTAAGATGCCGCCTAGCCCAGTACGCTATCTGAAATAGGAGCGACGTAAGATGAACAAATGTGATAGAATTACGCTGAATTCTTATATTAACCGTAATATAAAATGATCTAATCGGGTCTCTGTTTGCCTTATCCTAGAAGTTTAATAGTGCATTTTACTCGCCATTTCATGCGCTTTGAAATGCCGCTTAGCCCAATACGCTATCTGAAATAGGAGCGACGTAAATTGAACAAATGTGATAGAATTTGCGTGAATTCTTATATTAACCTTAATGTAAAATGATCTACTCGGGTCTCTGTTCGCCCTACCATAGAAGTCTAATAGTGCATTATACTCGCCATTTCATGCGCTTTTAGATGCCGCTTAGCCCAGGACGCTATCTGAAATAGGAACGACGTAAATTGAACAAATGTGATAGAATTTCCCTGAAATCTTATATTAAACAAAATATAAAATGATCTAATCGGGTCTCTGATTGCCCTATCATAGAAGTTTAATAGTGCATTTCACTCGTCATTTCATGCTCTTTGACATGCCGCTTAGCCCAATAAGCTATCTGAAATAGGAGCGACGTAAATTGAACAAATGTGATAGAATTTCCCTGAAATCTTATATTAAACAAAATATAAAATGAGCTAATCGGGTCTCTGATTGCCCTATCATAAAAGTTGAGCAGTGCATTTTACTGGCCATTCCACGCGCTTTAAGATGGCGCCTAGCCCAGTACGCTATCTGAAATAGGAGCGACGTAAGTTGAACAAATGTGATACAATTACGCTGAATTCTTATATTAACCGTAATATAAAATGATCTAATCGGGTCTCTGTTCGCCCTAGCCTAGAAGTTTAATAGTGCATTTTGCTCGCCATTTCATGCGCTATGAGATGCCGCTTAGCCCACTACGCTATTTGAAATAGGAGCGACGTAAGTTGAACAAATGTGATAGAATTTCGCTGAATTTTTAAATTAACCATAACATAAAATGATCTAATCGGGTCTCTGTTTGCCCTACCCTAGAAGTTTAATAGTGCATTTTGCTCGCAATTTCATGCGCTTTGAGATGCCGCTGAGCCCAGTACGCTATTTGAAATAGGAGCGACTTAAATTGAACAAATGTGATAGAGTTTCACTGAATTCTTATATTAACCAAAATATAAAATGATCTAATCGGGTCTCTGTTCGCCCTACCATAGAAGTCTAATAGTGCGTTTCACTCGCCATTTCATGCACTTTGAGATGCCGCTTAGCCCAATACGCTATCTGCAATAGGAGCGACGTAATTTGAACAAATGTGATAGAATTTCGCTGAATTCTTTTATTAACCATAATGTAAAATGATCTGATCGGGTCTCTGTTCGCCCTAGCCTAGAAGTTTAGTAGTGCATTTTGTTCAGCATTTCATGCGCTTTGAGATGTCGCTTAGCCGAATACGCTATCTGAAATAGGAGCTACGTAAATTGAACAAATGTGATACAATATCCATGAAATCTTATATTAAACAAAATATAAAATGATCTAATCGGGTCTCTGATTGCCCTATCATAGAAGTTTAGTAGTGCATTTTACTAGCCATTCCGCGCGCTTTAAGATGGCGCCTAGCCCAGTACGCTATCTGAAATAGGAGCGACGTAAGTTGAACAAATGTGATAGAATTTTGCTGAATTCTTAAATTAACCATAATATAAAATGATCTAATCGGGTCTCTGCTTGCCCTACCCTAGAAGTTTAATAGTGCATTTTACTCGCCATTTCATGCGCTTTGAGATGCCGCTTTGCCCACTACGCTATCTGAAATAGGAGCGACGTAAATTGAACGAATGTGATAGAATTTCACTGAATTCTTATATTAACCATAATGTAAAATGATCTAATCGGATCTCTGTTCGCCCGAGCCCAGAACTTTAATAGTGCATTTTATTCTACATTTCATACGCTTTGAGATGCCGCTTTGCCCAATACGCTATCTGAAATAGGAGCGACGTAAATTGAACAAATGTGATAGAATTTCACTGAATTCTTATATTAACCAAAATATAAAATGATCTAATCGGGTCTCTGATTGCCCTAGCATAGAAGTTTAATAGTGCATTTTACTGGCCATGCCGAGCGCTTTAAGATGCCGCATAGCCCAGTTCGCTATCTGCAATAGGAGCGACGTAAATTGAACAAATGTGATAGAATTTTGCTGAATTCTTAAATTAACCATAGTACAAAATGATCTAATCGGGTCTCTGTTTGCCCTACCCTAGAAGTTTAATAGTGCATTTTGCTCGCCATTTCATGCGCTTTGAGATGCCGCTGAGCCCAGTATGCTATATGAAATAGGAACGACTTAAATTGAACAAATGTGATAGAATTTCACTGATTTCTTATATTAACCAAAATATAAAATGATCTAAGCGGGTCTCTGTTCGCCCTACCATAGAAGTCTAATGGTGCACTTCACTCGCCATTTCATGCGCTTTGAGATGCCGCTTAGCCCAATACGCTACCTGAAATAGGAGCGACGTAAGTTGAATAAATGTGATAGAATTTCGCTGAATTCTTTTATTAACCATAATGTAAAATGATCTGCTCGGGTCTCTGTTCGCCCTAGCCTAGAAGTTTAATAGTGCATTTCACTCGTCATTTCATGCGCTTTGATATGCCGCTGAGCCCAATAAGCTATCTGTAATAGGAGCGACGTAAATTGAACAAATGTGATAGAATTTCGCTGAATTCTTATATTAACCAAAATATAAAATGATCTAATCGGGTCTCTGATTGCCCTATCATAGAATTTTAATAGTGCATTCTACTCGACATTCAACCCGCTTTAAGATGCCGCCTAGCCCAGTACGCTATCTGAAATAGGAGCGACGTAAATTGAACAAATGTGATAGAATTTTGCTGAATTCGTAAATTAACCATAATATAAAATGATCTAATCGGGTCTCTGATTGCCCTGTCACAGAATTTTAATAGTGCATTTTACTCGCCATTCCACGCGCTTTAAGATGCCGCCTAGCCCAGTACGCTATCTGAAATAGGAACGACGTAAGTTGAACAAATGTGATAGAATTACGCTGAATTCTTATATTAACCGTAATATAAAATGATCTAATCGCGTCTCTGTTTGCCT
>CAKAJE020000834.1:0-54525 GCA_916610135.2 Macropis europaea
AGGGTAGGGCAAACAGAGACCCGATTAGATCATTTTATATTATGATTAATTTAAGAAGTCAGCAAAATTCTATCACATTTGTTCAAGTTACGTCGTTCCTATTTCAGATAGCGTACTGGGCTAGGCGGCATCTTAAAGCGCGTGGAAAGGCGAGTAAAATGCACTATTAAACTTCTATGATAGGGCAATCAGAGACCCGATTAGATCATTTTATATTACGGTTAATATAAGAATTCAGCGTAATTCTATCGCATTTGTTCAACTTACGTCGCTCCTATTTCAGACAGCGCACTGGGCTAGGCGGCATCTTAAAGCGCGTGGAATGGGGAGTAAAATGCACTACTAATCTACTATGATAGGGCAATCAGAGACCCGTTTAGGTCATTTATATTTTGGTTAATATAAGAATTCAGCGAAATTCTATCACATTTGTTCAATTTACGTCGCTCCTATTAAAGATAGCGTATTGGGCTAAGCGGCATCTGAAAGCGCATGAAATGGCGAGTAAAATGCACTATTAAACTTCTTGGGTAGGGCAAACAGAGACCCGATTAGATCATTTTATATTATGATTAAGTTAAGAAGTCAGCAAAATTCTATCACATTTGTTCAATTTACGTCGTTCCTATTTCAGATAGCGTACTGGACTAGGCGGCATCTTAAAGCGTGTGGAAAGGCGAGTAAAATGCACTATTAAACATCTATGATAGGGCAATCAGAGACCCGATTAGATCATTTTATATTTTGTTTAAAATAAGATTTCAGGGAAATTCTGTCACATTTGTTCAATTTTCGTCGCTCCTATTTCAGATAGCTTATTGGGCTTAGCGGCATCTGAAAGCGCATGAAATGGCGAGTAAAATGCACTATTAAACTTCTAGGGTAGGGCAAACAAAGACCCGATTAAATCATTTTATATTATGGTTAATTTAAGAATATAGCGAAATTCTATCACATTTGTTCAATTTACGTCGCTACTATTTCAGATAGCGTATTGGGCTAAGCGGCATCTCAAAGCGCATGAAATGGCGAGTATAATGCACTATTGAACGTCTAGAATAAGGCAACCAGAGACCCGATTAGATCATTTTATATTACGGTTAATATAAGAATTCAGCGTAATTCTATCACATTTGTTCAACTTACGTCGCTCCTCTTTCAGATAGCGTACTGGGCTAGGCGGCATCTTAAAGCGCGTGGAATGGCGAGTAAAATGCACTATTAAACTTCTATGATAGGGCTATCAGAGACCCGATTAGATCATTTTATATTTTGGTTAATATAAGAATTCAGTGAAATTCTAACACATTTGTTCAATTTACGTCGCTCCTATTTCAGATAGCGTACTGGGCTAGGCTGCATCATAAAGCGCGTGGAATGGCGAGTAAAATGCACTATTAAACTTCTAGGATAAGGCAAACAGAGACCCGATTAGATCATTTTATATTACGGTTAATATAAGAATTCAGCGTAATTCTATAACATTTGTTCAACTTACGTCGCTCCTCTTTCAGATAGCGTACTGGGCTAGGCGGCATCTTAAAGCGCGTGGAATGGCGAGTAAAATGCACTATTAAACTTGTATGATAGGGCTATCAGAGACCCGATTAGATCATTTTATATTTTGGTTAATATAAGAATTCAGTGAAATTCTATCACATTTGTTAATTTACGTCGCTCCTATTTCAGTTAGCGTATTGGGCTAAGCAGCATCTCAAAGTGCATGAAATGGCGAGTAAAATGCACTATTAAACTTCTAGGGTAGGGCAAACAGAGACCCGATTAGATCATTTTATATAATGGTTAATTTAAGAATTCAGCAAAATTCTATCAAATTTTTTCAATTTACGTCGTTCCTATTTCAGCTAGCGTACTGGGCTTGGCGGCATCCTAAAACGCGAGGAATGGCGAGTAAAATGCACTGTTAAACTTCTATGATAGGGCAATCAGAGACCCGATTAGATCATTTTATATTTTGTTTAATATAAGATTTCAGGGAAATTCTATCACATTTGTTCAATTTACGTCGCTCCTATTTCAGATAGCGTACTGGGCTAGGCGGCATCTTAAAGCGCGTGGAAAGGCGAGTAAAATGCACTATTACACTTCTAGGGTAGGGCAAACAGAGGCCCGATTAGATCATTTTATATTATGGTTAATTTAAGAATTCACCGAAATTCTATCACATTTGTTCAATTTACGTCGCTCCTATTTCAGATAGCGTATTGGGCTAAGCGGCATCTCAAAGCCCATGAAATGGCGATTAAAATGCACTATTAAACTTCTAGGGTAAGGCAAACAGATACCCGATTAGATCATTTTATATTACGGTTAATATAAGAATTCAGCGTAATTCTATCACATTTGTTCAACTTACGTCGCTCGTATTTCAGACAGCGCACTGGGCTAGGCGGCATCTTAAAGCGCGTGGAATGGGGAGTAAAATGCACTACTAAACTACTATGATAGGGCAATCAGAGACCCGTTTAGGTCATTTTATATTTTGGTTAATATAAGAATTCAGCGAAATTCTATCACATTTGTTCAATTTACGTCGCTCCTATTAAAGATAGCGTATTGGGCTAAGCGGCATCAGAAAGCGCATGAAATGGCGAGTAAAATGCACTATTAAACTTCTTGGGTAGGGCAAACAGAGACCCGATTAGATCATTTTATATTATGATTAAGTTAAGAAGTCAGCAAAATTCTATCACATTTGTTCAATTTACGTCGTTCCTATTTCAGATAGCGTACTGGACTAGGCGGCATCTTAAAGCGTGTGGAAAGGCGAGTAAAATGCACTATTAAACTTCTATGATAGGGCAATCAGAGACCCGATTAGATCATTTTATATTTTGTTTAAAATAAGATTTCAGGGAAATTCTGTCACATTTGTTCAATTTTCGTCGCTCCTATTTCAGATAGCTTATTGGGCTTAGCGGCATCTGAAAGCGCATGAAATGGCGAGTAAAATGCACTATTAAACTTCTAGGGTAGGGCAAACAAAGACCCGATTAAATCATTTTATATTATGGTTAATTTAAGAATTCAGCGAAATTCTATCACATTTGTTCAATTAACGTCGCTACTATTTCAGATAGCGTATTGGGCTAAGCGGCATCTCAAAGCGCATGAAATGGCGAGTATAATGCACTATTGAACGTCTAGAATAAGGCAAACAGAGACCCGATTAGATCATTTTATATTACGGTTAATATAAGAATTCAGCGTAATTCTATCACATTTGTTCAACTTACGTCGCTCCTCTTTCAGATAGCGTACTGGGCTAGGCGGCATCTTAAAGCGCGTGGAATGGCGAGTAAAATGCACTATTAAACTTCTATGATAGGGCTATCAGAGACCCGATTAGATCATTTTATATTTTGGTTAATATAAGAATTCAGTGAAATTCTAACACATTTGTTCAATTTACGTCGCTCCTATTTCAGATAGCGTACTGGGCTAGGCTGCATCATAAAGCGCGTGGAATGGCGAGTAAAATGCACTATTAAACTTCTAGGATAAGGCAAACAGAGACCCGATTAGATCATTTTATATTACGGTTAATATAAGAATTCAGCGTAATTCTATAACATTTGTTCAACTTACGTCGCTCCTCTTTCAGATAGCGTACTGGGCTAGGCGGCATCTTAAAGCGCGTGGAATGGCGAGTAAAATGCACTATTAAACTTCTATGATAGGGCTATCAGAGACCCGATTAGATCATTTTATATTTTGGTTAATATAAGAATTCAGTGAAATTCTAACACATTTGTTCAATTTACGTCGCTCCTATTTCAGATAGCGTACTGGGCTAGGCTGCATCATAAAGCGCGTGGAATGGCGAGTAAAATGCACTATTAAACTTCTAGGATAAGGCAAACAGAGACCCGATTAGATCATTTTATATAATGGTTAATTTAAGAATTCAGCAAAATTCTATCAAATTTTTTCAATTTACGTCGTTCCTATTTCAGCTAGCGTACTGGGCTTGGCGGCATCTTAAAACGCGAGGAATGGCGAGTATAATGCACTGTTAAACTTCTATGATAGGGCAATCAGAGGCCCGATTAGATCATTTTATATTTTGTTTAATATAAGATTTCAGGGAAATTCTATCACATTTGTTCAATTTACATCGCTCCTATTTCAGATAGCGTACTGGGCTAGGCGGCATCTTAAAGCGCGTGGAAAGGCGAGTAAAATGCACTATTACACTTCTAGGGTAGGGCAAACAGAGGCCCGATTAGATCATTTTATATTATGGTTAATTTAAGAATTCACCGAAATTCTATCACATTTGTTCAATTTACGTCGCTCCTATTTCAGATAGCGTATTGGGCTAAGCGGCATCTCAAAGCCCATGAAATGGCGATTAAAATGCACTATTAAACTTCTAGGGTAAGGCAAACAGATACCCGATTAGATCATTTTATATTACGGTTAATATAAGAATTCAGCGTAATTCTATCACATTTGTTCAACTTACGTCGCTTCTATTTCAGATAGCGTACATGGCTAGGCGGCATCTTAAAGCGCGTGGAAGGATGAGTAAAATGCACTACTAATCTTCCATGATAGGGCAATCAGAGACCCGATTAGATCATTTTACATTTTGTTTAACATAAGATTTCAGGGACATTCTATCACATTTGTTTAATTTACGTCGCTGCTATTTCAGATAGCGTATTGGGCTAAGCGGCATCTCAAAGCGCATAAAATGGCGAATAAAATGCACTATTAAACTTCTAGGCGAGGGCGAACAGAGACCCGATTAGATCATTTTACATTTTGGTTAATAAAAGAATTCAGCGAAATTCTATCACATTTACTCAATTTACGTCGCTCCTATTACAGATAGCTTATTGTGCTTAGCGGCATCTCAAAGCGCATGAAGTGACGAGTGAAATGCACTATTAAACTTCTAGGGTAGGGCAAACAGAGACCCGATTAGATCATTTTATGTTATGGTTAATTTAAGAATTCAACGAAATTCTGACACATTTGTTCAATTTACGTCGCACCTATTTCAGATAGCGTATTGGGCTAAGCGGCATCTCAAAGCGCATAAAATGGCGAGTAAAATGCACTATTATACCTCAAGGGTAGGGCAAACAGAGACCCGATTAGATCACTTTATATTATGGTTAATTTAAGAATTCAGAAAAATTCTCTCACATTTGTTCAATTTACGTCGTTCCTATTTCAGATAGCGTATTGGGCTATGCGACATCTCAAAGCGCATGAAATAACGAGTAAAACGCACTATTAAACTTCTAGGGTAGGGCAAACAGAGACCCGATTAGATCATTTTATATTACGGTTAATATAAGAATTCAGCGTAATTCTATCACATTTGTTCAACTTACGTCGCTCCTATTTCAGATAGCGTACTGGACTAGGCGGAATCTCAAAGCGCGTGGAAGGGCGAGTAAAATGCACTACTAAACTTCTATGATCGGGCAATCAGAGACCCGATTACATCATTTTATATTTTGGTTAATATAAGAATTCAGCGAAATTCTCTCACATTTGTTCAATTTACGTCGCTGATATTTCAGATAGCGTATTGGGCTAAGCGGCATCTCAAAGCGCAAGAAATGTGGAGTAAAATGCACTATTAAACTTCTAGGGTAGGGCAAACAGAGACCCGATAAGATCATTTTATATTATGGTTAATATAAGAATTCAGGGAAATTCTATCACATTTGTTCCATTTACGTCGCTCCTATTACAGATAGCTTATTGTGCTTAGCGGCATCTCAAAGCGCATGAAGTGACGAGTGAAATGCACTATTAAACTTCTAGGGTAGGGCAAACAGAGACCAGATTAGATCATTTTATATTATGGTTAATTTAAGAAGTCAGCAAAATTCTATCACATTTGTTCAATTTACGTCGTTCCTATTTCAGATAGCGTACTGGGCTAGGCGGCATCTTAAAGCGCGTGGAAAGGCGAGTAAAATGCACTATTAAACTTCTAGGGTAAGGCAAACAGAGACCCGATTAGATCATTTTATATTACGGTTAATTTAAGAATTCAGCGAAACTCTATCACATTTGTTCAATTTACGTCGCTCCTATTTCAGATAGCGTATTGGGCTAAGCGGCATCTCAAAGCGCATGAAATGGCGAGGAAAATGCACTATTAAACTTCTAGGGTAAGGCAAACAGAGACCCGATTAGATCATTTTATATTACGGTTTATATAAGAATTCAGAGTAATTCTATCACATTTGTTCAATTTACGTCGCCCCTATTTCAGATAGCGTATTGGGCTAAGCGGCATCTCAAAGCGCATGAAATGGCGAGTCAAATGCACTGTTAAACTTCTATGATAGGGAAATCAGAGACCCGATTAGATTATTTTATATTTTGGTTAATATAATAATTCAGCGAAATTCTAACACATTTGTTCCATTTACGTCGCTCCTATTTCAGATAGCGTACTGGGCTAGGCGGCATCTTAAAGCGCGTGGAATGGCGAGTAAAATGCACTATTAAACTTCAAGGGTAGGGCAAACGGAGACCCGATTAGATCATTTTATATTATGGTTAATTTAAGAATTCAGAAAAATTCTATCACGTTTGTTCAATTTACGTCGTTCCTATTTCAGATAGCGTATTGTGCTATGCGGCATCTCAAAGCGCATGAAATGACGAGTAAAATGCACTGTTAAACTTCTAGGGTAGGGCAAACAGAGACCCGATTATATCATTTTATATTACGGTTAATATAAGAATTCAGCGTAATTCTATCACATTTGTTCAACTTACGTCGCTCCTATTTCAGATAGCGTACTGGGCTAGGCGGTATCACAAAGCGCGTGGAAGGGCGAGTAAAATGCACTACTAAACTTCTATGATAGGGCAATCAGAGACCCGATTAGATCATTTTATATTTTGGTTAATATAAGAATTCAGCGAAATTCTCTCACATTTGTTCAATTTACGTCGCTGATATTTCAGATAGCGTATTGGACTAAGCGGCATCTCAAAGCGCAAGAAATGTTGAGTAAAATGCACTATTAAACTTCTAGGGTAGTGCAAACAGAGACCCGATAAGATCATTTTATATTATGGTTAATTTAAGAATTCAGCGAAATTCTCTCAGATTTGTTCAATTTACGTCGCTGATATTTCAGATAGCGTATTGGGCTAAGCGGCATCTCAAAGCGCCAGAAATGGCGAGTAACGTGCACTATTAAACTTCTAGGGTAGGGCAAACAGAGACCCGATTAGATCATTTTATATTTTGGTTAATATAAGAATTCAGCGAAATTCTATCACATTTGTTCAATTTACATCGCTCCTATTTCAGATAGCTTATTGGTGTTAGCGGCATCTCGAAGCGCATGAAATGACAAGTGAAATGCACTATTAAACTTCTAGGGTAGGGCAAATACAGACCCGATTAGATCATTTTATATTATGGTTAATTTAAGAATTCAGCGAAATTCTATCACATTTGTTCAATTTACGTCGCTCCTATTAAAGATAGCGTATTGGGCTAAGCGGCATCTGAAAGCGCATGAAATGGCGATTAAAATGCACTATTAAACTTCTAGGGTAAGGCAAACAGATACCCGATTAGATCATTTTATATTACGGTTAATATAAGAATTCAGCGTAATTCTATCACATTTGTTCAACTTACGTCGCTCCTATTTCAGATAGCGTACAGGGCTAGGCGGCATCTTAAAGCGCGTGGAATGACGAGTAAAATGCACTATTAAACTTCTATGATAGGGCAATCAGAGACCCGATTAGATCATTTTATATTACGGTTAATATAAGAATTCAGCGTAATTCTGTCACATCTGTTCAACTTACGTAGCTCCTATTTCAGATAGCGTACTGGGCTAGGCGGCATCTTAAAGCGCGTGGAAGCGTGAGTAAAATGCACTACTAATCTTCCATGATAGGGAAATCAGAGACCCGATTAGATCATTTTATATTTTGTTTTATATAAGATTTCAGGGAAATTCTATCACATTTGTTCAATTTACGTCGCTCCTATTTCAGATAGCATATTGGGCTAAGCGGCACCTCAAAGCGCATGAAATGGCGAGTGAAATGCAATATTAAACTTCTAGGGTAGGGCAAACAGAGACCCGATTAGATCATTTTATATTATGGTCAATTTAAGAATTCAGCATAATTCTTTCTCATTTCTTCAATTTACGTCGCTCCTATTTCAGATAGCTTATTGGGCTTAGCGGCATCTCAAAGCGCATGAAGTGACGAGTAAAATGCACTATTAAACTTCTAGGGTAGGGCAAACAGAGACCCGATTAGCTCATTTTATATTATGGTTAATTTAAGAATTCAGCGAAATTCGATTACATTTGTTCAATTTACGTCGCTCCTATTTCAGATAGCGTATTGGGCTAAGCGGCATCTGAAGGCGCATGAAATGGCAAGTAAAATGCACTATTAATGTTCTAGGGTAGGGCAAACAGAGACCCGATTAGATCATTTTATATTATGGTTAATTTAAGAATTAAGCAAAATTCTATCACATTTGTTCAATTTACGTCGCTCCTATTTCAGATAGCGTACTGAGCTAGGCGGCATCTTAAAGCGTGTGGAAGGGTGAGTAAACTGCACTACTAATCTTCCATGATAGGGCAATCAGAGACCCGATTAGATCATTTTACATTTTGTTTAACATAAGATTTCAGGGACATTCTATCACATTTGTTTAATTTACGTCGCTGCTATTTCAGATAGCGTATTGGGCTAAGCGGCATCTCAAAGCGCATTAAATGGCGAATAAAATGCACTATTAAACTTCTAGGCGAGGGCGAACAGAGACCCGATTAGATCATTTTACATTTTGGTTAATAAAAGAATTCAGCGAAATTCTATCACATTTGCTCAATTTACGTCGCTCCTATTACAGATAGCTTATTGTGCTTAGCGGCATCTCAAAGCGCATGAAGTGAGGAGTGAAATGCACTATTAAGCTTCTAGGGTAGGGCAAACAGAGACCCGATTAGATCATTTTATATTATGGTTAATTTAAGAATTCAGCAAAATTCTATCACATTTGTTCAATTTACGTAGTTCCTATTTCAGATAGCATACTGGGCTAGGCGGTATCTTAAAGCGCGCGGAGTGGCGAGTAAAATGCACTATTAAACTTCTATGCTAGGGCAATCAGAGACCCGATTAGATCATTTTATATTTTGTTTAATATAAGATTTCAGGGAAATTCTATCACATTTGTTCAATTTACGTCGCTCCTATTTCAGATAGCGTACTGGGCTAGGCGGCATCTTAAAGCGCGTGGAAAGGCGAGCAAAATGCACTATTAAACTTCTATGATAGGGCAATCAGAGACCCGATTAGATCATTTTATATTACGGTTAATATAAGAATTCAGCGTAATTCTATCACATTTGTTCAACTTACGTCGCTCCTATTTCAGATAGCGTACTGGGCTAGGCGGCATCTTAAAGCGCGTGGAAGGGCGAGTAAAATGCACTACTAAACTACTATGATAGGGCAATCAGAGACACGATTAGGTCATTTTATATTTTGGTTAATATAAGAATTCAGCGAAATTCTATCACATTTGTTCAATTTACGTCGCTCCTATTACAGATAGCTTATTGTGCTTAGCGGCATCTCAAAGCGCATGAAGTGACATGTGCAATGCACTATTAAACCTCTAGGGTAAGGCAAGCAGAGACCCGATTAGATCATTTCATATTATGGTTAATTTAAGAATTCAGCAAAATTCTATCACATTTGTTCAATTTACGTAGTTCCTATTTCAGATAGCATACTGGGCTAGGCGGTATCTTAAAGCGCGCGGAGTGGCGAGTAAAATGCACTATTAAACTTCTATGATAGGGCAATCAGAGACCCGATTAGATCATTTTATCTTGTGGTTAATATAAGAATTCAGCGAAATTCTATCACATTTGTTCAATTTACGTCGCTCCTATTTCAGATAGCTTATTGGGCTAAGCGGCATCTCAAAGCGCATGAAATGACGAGTGAAATGCACTATTAAACTTCTAGGGTAGGGCGAACAGAGACCAGATTAGATCATTTTATATTACGGTTAATACAAGAATTCAGCGTAATTCTATCACATTTGTTCAACTTACGTCGCTCCTATTTCAGATAGCGTACTGGGCTAGGCGGCATCTTAAAGCGCGTGGAAGGGCGAGTAAAATGCACTACTAAACTACTATGATAGGGCAATCAGAGACCCGATTAGGTCATTTTATATTTTGGTTAATATAAGAATTCAGCGAAATTCTATCACATTTGTTCAATTTACGTCGCTCCTATTACAGATAGCTTATTGTGCTTAGCGGCATCTCAAAGCGCATGAAATGACGAGTGAAATGCACTATTAAACTTCTAGGGTAAGGCGAACAGAGACCAGATTAGATCATTTTATATTACGGTTAATATAAGAATTCAGCGTAATTCTATCACATTTGTTCAACTTACGTCGCTCCTATTTCAGATAGCGTACTGGGCTAGGCGGCATCTTAAAGCGCGTGGAAGGGCGAGTAAAATGCACTACTAAACTACTATGATAGGGCAATCAGAGACCCGATTAGGTCATTTTATATTTTGGTTAATATAAGAATTCAGCGAAATTCTATCACATTTGTTCAATTTACGTCGCTCCTATTACAGATAGCTTATTGTGCTTAGCGGCATCTCAAAGCGCATGAAGTGACATGTGCAATGCACTATTAAACCTCTAGGGTAAGGCAAGCAGAGACCCGATTAGATCATTTTATATTACGGTTAATATAAGAATTCAGCGTAATTCTGTCACATTTGTTCAACTTACGTCGCTCCTATTTCAGATAGCGTACTGGGCTAGGCGGAATCTCAAAGCGCGTCGAAGGGCGAGTAAAATGCACTACTAAACTTCTATGATCGGGCAATCAGAGACCCGATTACATCATTTTATATTTTGGTTAATATAAGAATTCAGCGAAATTCTATCACATTTGTTCAATTTACGTCGCTCCTATTAAAGATAGCGTATTGGGCTAAGCGGCATCTGAAAGCGCATGAAATGGCGAGTAAAATGCACTATTAAACTTCTAGGGTAGGGCAAACAGAGACCCGATTAGATCATTTTATATTGTGATTAATTTAAGAAGTCAGCAAAATTCTATCACATTTGTTCAATTTACGTCGTTCCTATTTCAGATAGCGTACTGGGCTAGGCGGCATCTTAAAGCGCGTGGAAAGGCGAGTAAAATGCACTATTAAACTTCTATGATAGGGCAATCAGAGACCCGATTAGAACATTTTATATTTTGTTTAATATAAGATTTCAGGGAAATTCTGTCACATTTGTTCAATTTACGTCGCTCCTATTTCAGATAGCTTATTGGGCTTAGCGGCATCTGAAAGCGCATGAAATGGCGAGTACAATGCACTATTAAACTTCTAGGGTAGGGCAAACAGAGACCCGATTAGATCATTTTATATTATGGTTAATTTAAGAATTCACCGAAATTCTATCACATTTGTTCAATTTACGTCGCTCCTATTTCAGATAGCGTATTGGGCTAAGCGGCATCTCAAGGCCCATGAAATGGCGATTAAAATGCACTATTAAACTTCTAGGGTAGGGCAATCAGAGACCCGATTAGATCATTCTGTATTTTGGTTAACATAAGAATTCAGCGATATTCTATTACATTTATTTAATTTACGTCGCTCCTGTTTCAGATAGCGTATTGGGCTAAGCGGCATCTCAAAGCGCATGAAATGGCGAGTAAAATGCACTATTATACTTCTAGTGTAGGGCAATCAGAGACCCGATTAGATCATTTTATATTATGCTTAATTTAAGAATTCAGCAAAATTCTATCACATTTGTTCAATTTACGTAGTTCCTATTTCAGATAGCATACTGGGCTAGGCGGTATCTTAAAGCGCGCGGAATGGCGAGTAAAATGCACTATTAAGCTTCTATGATAGGGCAATCAGAGACCCGATTAGATCATTTTATATTTTGGTTAATATAAGAATTCAGCGAAATTCTATTACATTTGTTCAATTTACGTCGCTCCTATTTCAGATAGCTTATTGGGCTAAGCGGCATTTCAAAGCGCATGAAATGACGAGTGAAATGCACTATTAAACTTCTAGGGTAGGGCGAACAGAGACCAGATTAGATCATTTTACATTAAGGTTAATATAAGAATTCAGCGTAATTCTGTCACATTTGTTCAACTTACGTAGCTCCTATTTCAGATTGCGTACTGGGCTAGGCGGCATCTTAAAGCGCGTAGAATGGCGAGTAAAATGCACTATTAAACTTCTATGATAGGGCAATCAGAGACCCGATTAGATCATTTTGTATTTTGGTTAATATAAGAATTCAGCGAAATTCTATCACATTTGTTCAATTTACGTCGCTCCTATTTCAGATAGCGTATTGGGCTAAGCGGCATCTCAAAGCGCATGGATTGGCGAGTGAAATGCTCTATTAAACTTCTGGGGTAAGGCGAACAGAAACCCGAATAGATCATTTTATATTACGGTTAATATAAGAATTCAGCGAAATTCTATCACATTTGTTCAATTTACGTCGCTCCTATTTCAGATAGCGTATTGGGCTAAGCGGCATCTCAATGCGCATGAAATGGCGAGTAACATGCACTATTAAACTTCTAGGATAAGGCAAACAGAGACCCGATTAGATCATTTTATATTACGGTTAATATAAGAATTCAGCGTAATTCTATCACATTTGTTCAACTTACGTCGCTCCTCTTTCAGATAGCGTACTGGGCTCGGCGGCATCTTAAAGCGCGTGGAATGGCGAGTAAAACGCACTATTAAACTTCTATGATAGGGCTATCAGAGACCCGATTAGATCATTTTATATTTTGGTTAATATGAGAATTCAGCGAAATTCCATCACATTTGTTCAATTTACGTCGCTCATATTTCAGATAGCGTACTGGGCTAAGCGGCATCTCAAAGCGCATGAAATGGCGAGTAAAATGCACTATTAAACTTCTAGGATAAGGCAAACAGAGACCCGATTAGATCATTTTATATTGCGGTTAATATAAGAATTCAGCGTAATTCTGTCACATATGTTCAACTTACGTCGCTCCTATTTCAGATAGCGTACTGGGCTAGGCGGAATCTCAAAGCGCGTGGAAGGGCGAGTATAATGCACTACTAAACTTCTATGATCGGGCAATCAGAGACCCGATTACATCATTTTATATTTTGGTTAATATAAGAATTCAGCGAAATTCTCTCACATTTGTTCAATTTACGTCGCTGATTTTTCAGATAGCGTATTGGGCTAAGCGGCATCTCAAAGCGCAAGAAATGTGGAGTAAAATGCACTATTAAACTTCTAGGGTAGGGCAAACAGAGACCCGATAAGATCATTTTATATTATGGTTAATTTAAGAATTCAGCGAAATTCTATCACATTTGTTCCATTTACGTCGCTCCTATTTCAGATAGCGTATTGGGCTAAGCGGCATCTTAAAGCGCGTGGAATGGCGAGTAAAATGCACTATTACACTTCTAGGGTAGGGCAAACAGAAACCCGATTAGATCATTTTATATTATGGTTAATTTAAGAATTCACCGAAATTCTATCACATTTGTTCAATCTACGTCGCTCCTATTTCAGATAGCGTATTGGGCTAAGCGGCATCTCAAAGCCCATGAAATGGCGATTAAAATGCACTATTAAACTTCTAGGGTAAGGCAAACAGATACCCGATTAGATCATTTTATATTACGGTTAATATAAGAATTCAGCGTAATTCTATCACATTTGATCAACTTACGTCGCTCCTATTTCAGATAGCGTACTGGGCTAGGCGGCGTCTTAAAGCGCGTGGAATGGCGAGTAAAATGCACTACTAAACTTCTAGGGTAGGGCAAACAGAGACCCGATTAGATCATTTTATATTACGGTTAATATAAGAATTCAGCAAAATTCGATCACATTTGTTCAATTTACGTCGCTCCTATTTCAGATAGCGTACTGGGCTAGGCGGCATCTTAAAGCGCGTGGAAAGGCGAGTAAAATGCACTATTAAACTTCTATGATAGGGCAATCAGAGACCCGATTAGATCATTTAATATTTTGGTTAATATAAGAATTCAGCGTAATGCTATCACATTTGTTCAATTTACGTCGCTCCTATTACAGACAGCTTATTGGGCTCAGCGGCATCTCAAAGCGCATGAAATGGCGAGTGAAATGCACTATTAATCTTCTAGGGTAGGGCAAACAGAGACCCGATTAGATCATTTTATATTTTGGTTAATATAAGAATTCAGCGAAATTCTATCACATTTGGTCAATTTACGTCGCTCCTATTTCAGATAGCTTATTGGGCTAAGCGGCATCTCAAAGCGCATGAAATGACGAGTGAAATGCACTATTAAACTTCTAGGGTAGGGCGAACGAAGACCCGATTAGATCATTTTACATTGAGGTTAATATAAGAATTCAGCGAAATTCTATCACATTTGTTCAATTTACGTCGCTCCTATTTCAGATAGCGTATTGGGCTAAGCGGCATCTCAAAGCGCATGAAATAGCGAGTAAAATGCACTATTAAACTTCTAGGATAAGGCAAACAGCGACCCGATTAGATCATTTTATATTACGGTAAATATAAGAATTCAGCGTAATTCTGTCACATTTGTTCAACTTACGTAACTCCTATTTCAGATAGCGTATTGGGCTAAGCGGCATCTCAAACCGCATGAAATGGCGAGTAAAATGCACTATTAAACTTCTAGGATAAGGCAAACAGAGACCCGATTAGATCATTTTATATTGCGGTTAATATAAGAATTCAGCGTAACTCTGACACATTTGTTCAACTTACGTAGCTCCTATTTCAGACAGCGTACTGGGCTAGGCGGCATCTTAAAGCGCGTGGAATGGCGGGTAAAATGCACTATTAAACTTCAATGATAGGGCAATCAGAGACCAGATTAGATCATTTTATGTTTTGGTTAATATAAGAATTCAGCGAAATTCTATCACATTTGTTCAATTTACGTCGCTCCTATTTCAGATAGCGTATTGGGGTAAGCTGCATCTCAAAGCGCAAGACATGGCGAGTAAAATGCACTACTAAACTTCTAGGGTAGGCAAACAGAGACCCGATTAGATCATTTTATATTGCGGTTAATATAAGAATTCAGCGTAACTCTGTCACATTTGTTCAACTTACGTAGCTCCTATTTCAGATAGCGTCCTGGGCTAGGCGGCATCTTAAAGCGCGTGGAATGGCGAGTAAAATGCACTATTAAACTTCTAGGATAAGGCAAACAGAGACCCGATTAGATCATTTTATATTACGGTTAATATAAGAATTCAGCGTAATTCTGTCACAGTTGTTCAACATACGTAGCTCCTATTTCAGTTAGCGTACTGGGCTAGGCGGCAACTTAAAGCGCGTGGAATGTCGAGTAAAATACACTATCAAACTTCTATGATAGGGCAATCAGAGACCCGATTAGATCATTTTATATTTTGGTTAATATAAGAATTCAGCGAAATTCTATCACATTTGTTCAATTTACGTCGCTCCTATTTCAGATAGCGTATTGGGCTAAGCGGCATCTAATGGCGCATGAAATGGCGAGTATAATGCACTATTAAACTTCTAGGATAAGGCAAACAGAGACACGATTAGATCATTTTATGTTACGGTTAATATAAGAATACAGCGTAATTCTATCACATTTGTTCAATTTACGTCGCTCCTATTTCAGATAGCGTACTGGGCTAGGCGGCATCCTAAAGCGCGCGGAATGGCGAGTAAAATGCACTATTAAACTTCTATGCTAGGGCAATCAGAGACCCGATTAGATCATTTTATATTTTGTTTAATATAAGATTTCAGGGAAATTCTATCACATTTGTTCAATTTACGTCGCTCCTATTTCAGATAGCGTACTGGGCTAGGCGGCATCTTAAAGCGCGTGGAAAGGCGAGTAAAATGCACTATTAAACTTCTATGATAGGGCAATCAGAGACCCGATTAGATCATTTAATATTTTGGTTAATATAAGAATTCAGCGTAATGCTATCACATTTGTTCAATTTACGTCGCTCCTATTACAGACAGCTTATTGGGCTTAGCGGCATCTCAAAGCGCATGAAATGGCGAGTGAAATGCACTATTAAACTTCTAGGGTTGGTCGAAGAAAGACCCAATTAGATCATTTTACATTAAGGTTAATATAAGAATTCAGGGAAATTCTATCACATTTGTTCAATTTACGTCGCTCCTATTTCAGATAGCGTATTGGGCTAAGCGGCATCTCAAAGCGCATGAAATGGCGAATAAAATGAGCTATTAAACTTCTAGGCTAGGGCGAACAGAGAGCCGATTAGATCATTTTACATTATGGTTAATAAAAGAATTCAGCGAAATTCTATCACATTTGTTCAACTTACGTCGCTCCTATTGCAGATAGCGTATTGGGCTAAGTGGCATCTCAAAGCGCATGAAATGGCGAGTAAAATGCACTATTAAACTTCTATGATAGGGCAATCAGAGACCCGATTAGATCATTTTATATTTTGTTTAATAAAAGAAATCAGCGAAATTCTATCACATTTGTTCAAGTTACGTCGCTCCTATTTCAGATAGCGTACTGGGCTAGGCGGCATCTTAAAGCGCGTGGAATGGCGAGTAAAATGAACTACTAAACTTCTATGATAGGGCAATCAGGCACTCGATTAGATCATTTTATATTTTGTTTAATATAAGATTTCAGGGAAATTCTATCTCATTTGTTCAATTTACGTCGCTCCTATTTCAGTTAGCGTATTCGGCTAAGCGGCATCTCAAAGAGCATGAAATGGCGAATAAAATGCACTAGTAAACTTCTAGGCTAGGGCGAACAGAGACCCGATTAGATCATTTTACATTATGGTTAATAAAAGAATTCAGCGAAATTCTATCACATTTGTTCCTCTTACGTCGCTCGTATTTCAGATAGCGTATTGGGCTACGCGGCATCTCAAAGCGCATGAAATGGCGAGTAAAATGCACTATTAAACTTCTAGGGTAGGGCGAACAAAGACCCGATTAGATCATTTTATATTATGGTTAAGTTAAGAATTCAGCGTAATTCTGTCACATTTGTTCAACTTACGTAGCTCCTATTTCAGATAGCGTACTGGGCTAGGCGGCAACTTAAAGCGCGTGGAATGGCGAGCAAAATGCACCATTAAACTTCTATGGTAGGGCAATCAGAGACCCGATTAGATCATTTTGTATTTTGGTTAATATAAGAATTCAGCGAAATTCTATCACATTTGTTCAATTTACGTCGCTCCTATTTCAGATAGCGTATTGGGCTAAGCGGCATCTCAATGCGCATGAAATGGCGAGTAACATGCACTATTAAACTTCTCGGGTAGGGCGAACAGAGACCCGATTAGTGCATTTTACATTAAGGTTAATATAAGAATTCAGCGTAATTCTGTCACATTTGTTCAACTTACGTAGCTCCTATTTCAGATAGCGTACTGGGCTAGGCGGCATCTTAAAGCGCGTGGAATGGCGAGTAAAATGCACTATCAAACTTCTATGATAGGGCAATCAGAGACCCGATTAGATCATTTTGTATTTTGGTTAATATAAGAATTCAGCGAAATTCTATCACATTTCTTCAATTTACGTCGCTCCTATTTCAGATAGCGTATTGGGCTAAGCGGCATCTCAAAGCGCATGGATTGACGAGTGAAATGCTTTATTAAACTTCTGGGGTAGGGCGAACAGAAACCCGAATAGATCATTTTATATTACGGTTAATATAAGAATTCGGCGAAATTCTATCACATTTGTTCAATTTACGTCGCTCCTATTTCAGATAGCGTATTGGGCTAAGCGGCATCTCAATGCGCATGAAATGGCGAGTAACATGCACTATTACACTTCTAGGATAAGGCAAACAGAGACCCGATTAGATCATTTTATATTACGGTTAATATAAGAATTCAGCGTAATTCTATCACATTTGTTCAACTTACGTCGCTCCTCTTTCAGATAGCGTACTGGGCTAGGCGGCATCTTAAAGCGCGTGGAATGGCGAGTATAATGCACTATTAAACTTCTATGATAGGGCTATCAGAGACCCGATTAGATCATTTTATGTTTTGGTTAATATAAGAATTCAGGGAAATTCTATCACATTTGTTCAATTTACGTCGCTCCTATTTCAGATAGCGTATTGTGGTAAGCTGCATCTCAAAGCGCAAGACATGGCGAGTAAAATGCACTATTAAATTTCTAGGGTAGGGCAATCAGAGACCCGATTAGATCATTTTACATTAAGGTTAATATAAGAATTCAGCGTAATTCTGTCACATTTGTTCAACTTACGTAGCTCCTATTTCAGATAGCGTACTGGGCTAGGCGGCATCTTAAAGCGCGTAGAATGGCGAGTAAAATGCACTATTAAACTTCTATGATAGGGCAATCAGAGACCCGATTAGATCATTTTGTATTTTGGTTAATATAAGAATTCAGCGAAATTCTATCACATTTGTTCAATTTACGTCGCTCCTATTTCAGATTGCGTATTGGGCTAAGCGGCATCTCAAAGCGCATGGATTGGCGAGTGAAATGCTCTATTAAACTTCTGGCGTAGGGCGAACAGAAACCCGAATAGATCATTTTATATTACGGTTAATATAAGAATTCAGCGAAATTCTATCACATTTGTTCAATTTACGTCGCTCTTATTTCAGATAGCGTATTGGGCTAAGCGGCAGCTCAATGCGCATGAAATGGCGAGTAACATGCACTATTAAACTTCTAGGATAAGGCAAACAGAGACCCGGTTAGATCATTTTATATTACGGTTAATATAAGAATTCAGCGTAATTCTATCACATTTGTTCAACTTACGTAGCTCCTATTTCAGATAGCGTACTGCGCTAGGCGGCAATTTAAAGCGCGTGGAATGTCGAGTAAAATGCACTATCAAACTTCTATGATAGGGCAATCAGAGACCCGATTAGATCATTTTATATTTTGGTTAATATAAGAATTCAGCGAAATTCTATCACATTTGTTCAATTTACGTCGCTCCTATTTCAGATAGCGTATTGGGCTAAGCGGCATCTCAAAGCGCATGAAATGGCGAGTAAAATGCACTATTAAACTTCTAGGGTAGGGCAAACAGAGACCCGATTAGATCATTTTATATTACGGTTAATATAAGAATTCAGCGTAATTCTATCACATTTGTTCAACTTACGTCGCTCCTATTTCAGATAGCGTAGTGGGCTAGGCGGCATCTCAAAGCGCGTGGAAGGGCGAGTAAAATGCACTACTAAAGTTCTATGATAGGGCAATCAGAGACCCGATTACATCATTTTATATTTTGGTTAATGTAAGAATTCAGCGAAATTCTCTCACATTTGTTCAATTTACGTCGCTGATATTTCAGATAGCGTATTGGGCTAAGCGGCATCTCAATGCGCATGAAATGGTGAGTAAAATGCACTATTAAACTTCTAGGATAAGGCAAACAGAGACCCGATTAGATCATTTTATATTTTGGTTAATATAAGAATTCAGCGAAATTCTATCAGATTTGTTCAATTTACGTCGCTCCTATTTCAGATAGCGTATTGGGGTAAGCTGCATCTCAAAGCGCAAGACATGGCGAGTAAAATGCACTATTAAACTTCTAGGGTAGGGCAATCAGAGACCCGATTAGATAATTTTGTATTTTGGTTAATATAAGAATTCAGCGAAATTCTATTACATTTGTTTAATTTACGTCGCTCCTATTTCAGATAGCGTATTGGGCTAAGCGGCATCTCAAAGCGCATGAAATGGCGAGTAAAATGCACTATTATACTTCTAGTGTAGGGCAATCAGAGACCCGATTAGATCATTTTATATTATGCTTAATTTAAGAATTCAGCAAAATTCTATCACATTTGTTCAATTTACGTAGTTCCTATTTCAGATAGCATACTGGGCTAGGCGGTATCTTAAAGCGCACGGAGTGGCAAGTAAAATGCACTATTAAACTTCTATGATAGGGCAATCAGAGACCCGATTAGATCATTTTATATTTTGGTTAATATAAGAATTCAGCGAAATTCTATCACATTTGTTCAATTTACGTCGCTCCTATTTCAGATAGCTTATTGGGCTAAGTGGCATCTCAAAGCGCATGAAATGACGAGTGAAATGCACTATTGAACTTCTAGGGTAGGGCGAACAGAGACCAGATTAGATCATTTTCCATTAAGGTTAATATAAGAATTCAGCGTAATTCTGTCACATTTGTTCAACTTACGTAGCTCCTATTTCAGATAGCGTACTGGGCTAGGCGGCATCTTAAAGCGCGTAGAATGGCGAGTAAAGTGCACTATTAAACTTCTATGATAGGGCAATCAGAGACCCGATTAGATCATTTTGTATTTTGGTTAATATAAGAATTCAGCGAAATTCTATCACATTTCTTCAACTTACGTCGCTCCTATTTCAGATAGCGTATTGGGCTAAGCGGCATCTCAAAGCGCATTGATTGACGAGTGAAATGCTCTATTAAACTTCTGGGGTAGGGCGAACAGAAACCCGAATAGATCATTTTATATTACGGTTAATATAAGAATTCAGCGAAATTCTATCACATTTGTTCAATTTACGTCGCTCCTATTTCAGATAGCGTATTTGGCTAAGCGGCATCTCAATGCGCATGAAATGGCGAGTAACATGCACTATTAAACTTCTAGGATAAGGCAAACAGAGACCCGATTAGATCAATTTATATTACGGTTAATATAAGAATTCAGCGTAATTCTATCACATTTGTTCAACTTACGTCGCTCCTATTTCAGATAGCGGACTGGGCTAGGCGGAATCTCAAAGCGCGTGGAAGGGCGAGTAAAATGCACTACTAAACTTCTATGATCGGGCAATCAGAGACCCGATTACATCATTTTATATTTTGGTTAATATAAAATTCAGCGAAATTCTCTCACATTTGTTCAATTTACGTCGCTGATATTTCAGATAGCGTATTGGGCTAAGCGGCATCTAAAGCGCAAGAAATGTGGAGTAAAATGCACTATTAAACTTCTAGGGTAGGGCAAACAGAGACCCGATAAGATCATTTTATATTATGGTTAATTTAAGAATTCAGCGAAATTCTATCACATTTGTTCCATTTACGTCGCTCCTATTTCAGATAGCGTATTGGGCTAAGCGGCATCTTAAAGCGCGTGGAATGGCGAGTAAAATGCACTATTACACTTCTAGGGTAGGGCAAACAGAGACCCGATTAGATCATTTTATATTATGGTTAATTTAAGAATTGACCGAAATTCTATCACATTTGTTCAATCTACGTCGCTCCTATTTCAGATAGCGTATTGGGCTAAGCGGCATCTCAAAGCCCATGAAATGGCGATTAAAATGCACTATTAAACTTCTAGGGTAAGGCAAACAGATACCCGATTAGATCATTTTATATTACGGTTAATATAAGAATTCAGCGTAATTCTATCACATTTGTTCAATTTACGTCGCTGATATTTCAGATAGCGTATTGGGCTAAGCGGCATCTAAAGCGCAAGAAATGTGGAGTAAAATGCACTATTAAACTTCTAGGGTAGGGCAATCAGAGACCCGATTAGATCATTTTGTATTTTGGTTAATATAAGAATTCAGCGTAATTCTGTCACATTTGTTCAACTTACGTAGCTCCTATTTCAGATAGCGTACTGGGCTAGGCGGCATCTTAAAGCGCGTAGAATGGCGAGTAAAATGCACTATGAAACTTCTATGATAGGGCAATCAGAGACCCGATTAGATCATTTTGTATTTTGGTTAATATAAGAATTCAGCGAAATTCTATCACATTTGTTCAATTTACGTCGCTCCTATTTCAGATAGCGTATTGGGCTAAGCGGCATCTCAAAGCGCATGGATTGACGAGTGAAATGCTCTATTAAACTTCTGGGGTAGGGCGAACAGAAACCCGAATAGATCATTTTATATTACGGTTAATATAAGAATTCAGCGAAATTCTATCACATTTGTTCAATTTACGTCGCTCCTATTTCAGATAGCGTATTGGGCTAAGCGGCATCTCAATGCGCATGAAATGGCGAGTAACATGCACTATTAAACTTCTAGGATAAGGCAAACAGAGACCCGATTAGATCATTTTATATTACGGTTAATATAAGAATTCAGCGTAATTCTATCACATTTGTTCAATTTACGTCGCTGATATTTCAGATAGCGTATTGGGCTAAGCGGCATCTAAAGCGCAAGAAATGTGGAGTAAAATGCACTATTAAACTTCTAGGGTAGGGCAATCAGAGACCCGATTAGATCATTTTGTATTTTGGTTAATATAAGAATTCAGCGAAATTCTATTACATTTGTTTAATTTACGTCGCTCCTATTTCAGATAGCGTATTGGGCTAAGCGGCATCTCAAAGCGCATGAAATGGCGAGTAAAATGCACTATTATACTTCTAGTGTAGGGCAATCAGAGACCCGATTAGATCATTTTATATTATTCTTAATTTAAGAATTCAGCAAAATTCTATCACATTTGTTCAATTTACGTAGTTCCTATTTCAGATAGCATACTGGGCTAGGCGGTATCTTAAAGCGCGCGGAATGGCGAGTAAAATGCACTATTAAACTTCTATGATAGGGCAATCAGAGACCCGATTAGATCATTTTATATGTTGGTTAATATAAGAATTCAGCGAAATTCTATCACATTTGTTCAATTTACGTCGCTCCTATTTCAGGTAGCTTATTGGGCTAAGCGGCATCTCAAAGCGCATGAAATGACGAGTGAAATGCACTATTAAACTTCTAGGGTGGGGCGAACAGAGACCAGATTAGATCATTTTACATTAAGGTTAATATAAGAATTCAGCGTAATTCTGTCACATTTGTTCAACTTACGTAGCTCCTATTTCAGATAGCGTACTGGGCTAGGCGGCATCTTAAAGCGCGTAGAATGGCGAGTAAAATGCACTATGAAACTTCTATGATAGGGCAATCAGAGACCCGATTAGATCATTTTGTATTTTGGTTAATATAAGAATTCAGCGAAATTCTATCACATTTGTTCAATTTACGTCGCTCCTATTTCAGATAGCGTATTGGGCTAAGCGGCATCTCAAAGCGCATGGATTGACGAGTGAAATGCTCTATTAAACTTCTGGGGTAGGGCGAACAGAAACCCGAATAGATCATTTTATATTACGGTTAATATAAGAATTCAGCGAAATTCTATCACATTTGTTCAATTTACGTCGCTCCTATTTCAGATAGCGTATTGGGCTAAGCGGCATCTCAATGCGCATGAAATGGCGAGTAACATGCACTATTAAACTTCTAGGATAAGGCAAACAGAGACCCGATTAGATCATTTTATATTACGGTTAATATAAGAATTCAGCGTAATTCTATCACATTTGTTCAACTTACGTCGCTCCTCTTTCAGATAGCGTACTGGGCTAGGCGGCATCTTAAAGCGCGTTGAATGGCGAGTAAAATGCACTATTAAACTTCTATGATAGGGCTATCAGAGACCCGATTAGATCATTTTATATTTTGGTTAATATAAGAATTCAGCGAAATTCTATCACATTTGTTCAATTTACGTCGCTCATATTTCATATAGCGTACTGGGCTAAGCGGCATCTCAAAGCGCATGAAATGGCGAGTAAAATGCGCTATTAAACTTCTAGGATAAGGCAAACAGAGACCCGATTAGATCATTTTATATGGCGGTTAATATAAGAATTCAGCGTAATTCTGTCACATTTGTTCAACTTACGTAGCTCCTATTTCAGATAGCGTACTGGGCTAGGCGGCAACTTAAAGCGCGTGGAATGTCGAGTAAAATGCACTATCAAACTTCTATGATAGGGCAATCAGAGACCCGATTAGATCATTTTATATTACGGTTAATATAAGAATTCAGCGTAATTCTATCACATTTGTTCAACTTACGTCGCTCCTATTTCAGATAGCGTACTGGGCTAGGCGGAATCTCAAAGCGCGTGGAAGGGCGAGTAAAATGCACTACTAAACTTCTATGATCGGGCAATCAGAGACCCGATTACATCATTTTATATTTTGGTTAATATAAGAATTCAGCGAAATTCTCTCACATTTGTTCAATTTACGTCGCTGATATTTCAGATAGCGTATTGGGCTAAGCGGCATCTCAAAGCGCAAGAAATGTGGAGTAAAATGCACTATTAAACTTCTAGGGTAGGGCAAACAGAGACCCGATAAGATCATTTGATATTATGGTTAATTTAAGAATTCAGCGAAATTATATCACATTTGTTCCATTTACGTCGCTCCTATTTCAGATAGCGTATTGGGCTAAGCGGCATCTTAAAGCGCGTGGAATGGCGAGTAAAATGCACTATTACACTTCTAGGGTAGGGCAAACAGAGACCCGATTAGATCATTTTATATTATGGTTAATTTAAGAATTCACCGAAATTCTATCACATTTGTTCAATTTACGTCGCTCCTATTTCAGATAGCGTATTGAGCTAAGCGGCATCTCAAAGCCCATGAAATGGCGATTAAAATGCACTATTAATCTTCTAGGGTAAGGCAAACAGATACCCGATTAGATCATTTTATATTACGGTTAATAAGAGAATTCAGCGTAATTCTATCACATTTGTTCAACTTACGTCGCTCCTATTTCAGATAGCGTACTGGGCTAGGCGGCATCTTAAAGCGTGTGGAAGGGCGAGTAAAATGCACTACTAAACTTCTAGGGTAGGGCAGACAGAGACCCGATTAGATCATTATATATTACGGTTAATATAAGAATTCAGCGAAATTCTATCACATTTGTTCAATTTACGTCGTTCCTATTTCAGATAGCGTATTGAGCTAAGCGGCATCTCAAAGGCCATGAAATGGCGATTAAAATGCACTACTAAACTTCTAGGGTAGGGCAAACAGAGACCCGATTAGATCATTTTATATTATGGTTAATTTAAAAATTCAGCAAAATTCTATCACATTTGTTCAATTTATGTCGCTCTTATTTCAGATAGCGTACTGGGCTAGGCGGCATCTTAAAGCGCGTGGAAGGGTGAGTAAAATGCACTACTAATCTTCCATGATAGGGCAATCAGAGACCCGATTAGATCATTTTATATTTTGTTTTATATAAGATTTCAGGGAAATTCTATCACATTTGTTCAATTTACGTCGCTCCTATTTCAGATAGCATATTGGGCTAAGCGGCACCTCAAAGCGCATGAAATGGCGAGTGAAATGCAATATTAAACTTCTAGGGTAAGGCAAACAGAGACCCGATTAGATCATTTTATGTTACGGTCAATTTAAGAATTCAGCATAATTCTTTCTCATTTCTTCAATTTACGTCGCTCCTATTTCAGATAGCTTATTGGTCTTAGCGGCATCTCGAAGCGCATGAAATGACAAGTGAAATGCACTATTAAACTTCTAGGGTAGGGCAAATAGAGACCCGATTAGATCATTTTATATTATGGTTAATTTAAGAATTCAGCGAAATTCTATCACATTTGTTCAATTTACGTTGCTCCTATTAAAGAGAGCGTATTCGGCTAAGCGGCATCTGAAAGCGCATGAAATGGCGAGTAAAATGCACTATTAAACTTCTAGGGTAAGGCAAACAGATACCCGATTAGATCATTTTATATTACGGTTAATATAAGAATTCAGCGTAATTCTATCACATTTGTTCAACTTACGTCGCTCCTATTTCAGATAGCGTACTGGGCTAGGCGGCATCTTAAAGCGCGTGGAAAGGCGAGTAAAATACCCTATTAAACATCTATGATAGGCCAATCAGAGACCCGATTAGATCATTTTATATTTTGTTTAATATAAGATTTCAGGGAAATTCTGTAACATTTGTTCAATTTACGTCGCTCCTATTTCAGATTGCTTATTGGGCTTGGCGGCATCTCAAAGCGTATGAAATGACGAGTAAAATGAACTGTTAAACTTCTAGGGTAGGGCAAACAGAGACCCGATAGGATCATTTTATATTATGGTTAATTTAAGAATTCAGCGAAATTCTATCACATTTGTTCAATTTACGTCGCTCCTATTTCAGATAGCGTATTGGGCTAAGCGGCATCGCAAAGCGCAAGAAATGGCGAATAAAATGCACTATTAAACTTCTAGGGTAGGGCAAACAGAGACCCGATTAGATCATTTTATATTATGATTAATTTAAGAAGTCAGCAAAATTCTATCACATTTGTTCAATTTACGTGGTTCCTATTTCAGATAGCGTACTGGGCTAGGCGGCATCTTAAAGCGCGTGGAAAGGCGAGTAAAATGCACTATTAAACTTCTATGATAGGGCAATCAGAGACCCGATTAGATCATTTTATATTACGGTTAATATAAGAATTCAGGGTAATTCTATCAGATTTGTTCAACTTAGGTCGCTCCTATTTCAGATAGCGCACTGGGCTAGGCGGTATCTTAAAGCGCGTGGAATGGCGAGTAAAATGCACTACTAAACTACTATGATAGAGCAATCAGAGACCCGATTAGGTCATTTTATATTTTGGTTAATATAAGAATTCAGCGGAATTCTATCACATTTGTTCAATTTACGTCGCTCCTATTTCAGATAGCGTACTGGGCTAGGCGGCATCTTAAAGCGCGTGGAAAGGCGAGTAAAATACCCTATTAAACATCTATGATAGGCCAATCAGAGACCCGATTAGATCATTTTATATTTTGTTTAATATAAGATTTCAGGGAAATTCTGTAACATTTGTTCAATTTACGTCGTTCCTATTTCAGATAGCGTACTGGGCTAGGCGGCATCTTAAAGCGCGTGGAAAGGCGAGTAAAATACCCTATTAAACATCTATGATAGGCCAATCAGAGACCCGATTAGATCATTTTATATTTTGTTTAATATAAGATTTCAGGGAAATTCTGTAACATTTGTTCAATTTACGTCGCTCCTATTTCAGATTGCTTATTGGGCTTGGCGGCATCTCAAAGCGTATGAAATGACGAGTAAAATGAACTGTTAAACTTCTAGGGTAGGGCAAACAGAGACCCGATTGGATCATTTTATATTATGGTTAATTTAAGAATTCAGCGAAATTCTATCACATTTGTTCAATTTACGTCGCTCCTATTTCAGATAGCGTATTGGGCTAAGCGGCATCTCAAAGCGCAAGAAATGGCGAGTAAAATGCACTATTAAACTTCTAGGGTAGGGCAAACAGAGACCCGATTAGATCATTTTATATTATGGTTAATTTAAGAATTCAGCGAAATTCTATCACATTTGTTCAATTTACGTCGCTACTATTTCAGATAGCGTATTGGGCTAAGCGGCATCTCAAAGCGCATGAAATGGCGAGTATAATGCACTATTAAACTTCTAGAATAAGGCAAACAGAGACCCGATTAGATCATTTTATATTACGGTTAATATAAGAATTCAGCGTAATTCTATCACATTTGTTCAACATACGTCGCTCCTCTTTCAGATAGCGTACTGGACTAGGCGGCATCTTAAAGCGCGTGGAATGGCGAGTAAAATGCACTATTAAACTTCTATGATAGGGCAATCAGAGACCCGATTAGATCATTTTATATTTTGGTTAATATAAGAATTCAGTGAAATTCTATCACATTTGTTCAATTTACGTCGCTACTATTTCTGATAGCGTACTGGACTAGGCGGCATCTTAAAGCGCGTGGAATGGCGAGTAAAATGCACTATTAAACTTCTATGATAGGGCAATCAGAGACCCGATTAGATCATTTTATATTTTGGTTAATATAAGAATTCAGTGAAATTCTATCACATTTGTTCAATTTACGTCGCTCCTATTTCAGTTAGCGTATTGGGCTAAGCAGCATCTCAAAGTCCATGAAATGGCGAGTAAAATGCACTATTAAACTTCTAGGATAGGGCAAACAGAGACCCGATTAGATCATTTTATATAATGGTGAATTTAAGAATTCAGCAAAATTCTATCACGTTTTTTCAATTTACGTCGCTCCTATTTCTGATAGCGTCCTGGGCTAGGCGGCATCTTAAAGCGCGTGGAATGGCGAGTAAAATGCACTATTAAACTTCTAGGGTATGGCAAACAGAGACCCGATTAGATCATTTTATATTATAGTTAATTTCAGAATTCAGCGAAATTCTATCACATTTGTTCAATTTACGTCGCTCCTATTTCAGATAGCGTATTGGGCTAAGCGGCATCTCAAAGCGCATGAAATGAGGAGTAAAATGCACTATTAAAGTTCTAGGGTAGGGCAAACAGAGACCCGATTAGATCATTTTATATTATGGTTAATTTAAGAATTCAGCAAAATTCTATCACATTTGTTCAATTTACGTCGCTCCTATTTCAGATAGCTTACTGGGCTAGGCGTCAGCTTAAAACGCGTGGAATGGCGAGTAAAATGCACTATTAAACTTCTATGATAGGGCAATCAGGGACCCTATCAGATCATTTTATATTTTCGTTAATATAAGAATTCAAGGAAATTCTATCACATTTGTTCAATTTACGTCGCTCCTATTTCAGATAGCGTATTAGGCTAAGCGGCATCTCAATGCGCATGAAATGGCGAGTAAAATGCACTATTAAACTTCTAGGGTAATGCAAAGAGAGACCCAATTAGATCATTTTATATTACGGTTAATATAAGAATTAAGCGTAATTCTATCACATTTGTTCAATTTACGTCACTCCTATTTCAGATAGCCTACCGGGCTAGCCGGCATCTTAAAGCGCGTGGAATAGCGAGTGAAATGCACTATTAAACTTCTAGGGTATGGCGAACAGAGACCCGATTAGATCATTTTACATTAAGGTTAATATAAGAATTCAGCGAAATTCTATCACATTTGTTCAATTTACGTCGCTCATATTTCAGATAGCGTATTGGGCTAAGCGGCATCTCAAAGCGCATGAAATGGCGAGTAAAATGCGCTACTAACCTTCTATGATAGGGCAATTAGAGACCCGATTAGATCATTTTATATTTTGTTTAATATAAGATTTCAGGGAAATTCTATCACATTTGTTCAATTTACGTCGCTCATATTTCAGATAGCGTATTGGGCTAAGCGGCATCTCAAAGCGCATGGAATGGCGAGTAAAATGCACTATTAAACTTCTAGGGTAGGGCAAACAGAGACCCGATTAGATCATTTTGTATTATGGTTAATTTAAGAATTCAGCGAAATTCTATCACATTTGTTCAATTTACGTCGCTCCTATTTAAGATAGCGTACTGGGCTAAGCGGCATCTCAAAGTGCATGAAATGTCGAGTAAAATGCACTATTATACTTCTAGGGTACGGCAAACAGAGACCCGATTAGATCATTTTGTATTATGGTTAATTTAAGAATTCAGCAAAATTCTATCACATTTGTTCAATTTACGTCGCTCCTATTTCAGATAGCGTACTGAGCTAGGCGGCATCTTAAAGCGTGCGGAATGGCGAGTAAAATGCACTATGAAACTTCTATGATAGGGCAATAAGAGACCCGATTAGATCATTTTATATTTTGGTTAATATAAGGATTCAGCGAAATTCTATCACATTTGTACAATTTACGTCGCTCCTATTTCAGATAGCGTACTGGGCTAGGCGTCAGCATAAAGCGCGTGGAATGGCGAGTAAAATGCACTATTAAACTTCTATGATAGGGCAATCAGAGACCCGATTAGATCATTTTATATTTTGGTTAATATAAGAATTCAGCGAAATTCTATCACATTTGTTCAATTTATATCGCTCCTATTTCAGATAGCGTATTGGGCTAAGCGGCATCTCAAAGCGCATGAAATGAGGAGTAAAATGCACTATTAAAGTTCTAGGGTAGGGCAAACAGAAACCCGACTAGATCATTTTATATTATGGTTAATTTAAGAATTCAGCGAAATACTATCACATTCGTTCAATTTACGTCGCTCCTATTTCAGATAGCGTATTGATAAAAGCGGCATCTCAAAGCGCATGAAATGACGAGTAAAATGCACTATTAAACTTCTAGGGTAGGACAAGCAGTGACCCGATTAGATCATTTTATATTATGGTTAATTTAAGAATTCAGCAAAATTCTATCACATTTGTTCAATTTAGGTCGCTCCTATTTCAGATAGCGTCCTGGGCTAGGCGGCATCTTAAAGCGCGTGGAATGGCGAGTAACATCCACTATTAAACTTCTAGGCTAGGGCGAACAGAGACCCGATTAGATCATTTTACATTAAGGTTAATATAAGAATTCAGCGAAATTCTACCACATTTGTTCAATTTACGTCGCTCATATTTCAGATAGCGTATTGGGCTAAGCGGCATCTCAAAGCGCATGAAATGGCGAGTAAAATGCACTATTATACTTCTAGGCTAGGGCGAACAGAGACCCGATTAGATCATTTTATATTACGGATAATATAAGAATTCAGGGAAATTCTATCACATTTGTTCAATTTACGTCGCTCCTATTTCAGACAGCGTATTCGGCTAAGCGGCATCTCAAAGCGCATGAAATGATGAGTGAAATGCACTATTAAACTTCTATGATAGGGCAACCAGAGACCCGATTAGATCATTTTATATTTTGGTTAATTTAATAATTCAGCAAAATTCTATCACATTTGTTCAATTTATATCGCTCCTAGTTCAGATAGCGTATTGGGCTAAGCGGCATCTCAATGCGCATGAAATGGCGAGTAAAATGCACTATTAAACTTCTAGGGTAATGCAAAGAGAGACCCGATTAGATCATTTTATATTACGGTTAATATAAGAATTAAGCGTAATTCTATCACATTTGTTCAATTTACGTCACTCCTATTTCAGATAGCCTACTGGGCTAGCCGGCATCTTAAAGCGCGTGGAATAGCGAGTGAAATGCACTATTAAACTTCTAGGGTAGGGCGAACAGAGACCCGATTAGATCATTTTACATTAAGGTTAATATAAGAATTCAGCGAAATTCTATCACATTTGTTCAATTTACGTCGCTCATATTTCAGATAGCGTATTTGGCTAAGCGGCATCTCAAAGCGCATGAAATGGCGAGTAAGATGCGCTACTAACCTTCTATGATAGGGCAATTAGAGACCCGATTAGATCATTTTATATTTTGTTTAATATAAGATTTCAGGGAAATTCTATCACATTTGTTCAATTTACATCGCTCATATTTCAGATAGCGTATTGGGCTAAGCGGCATCTCAAAGCGCATGGAATGGCGAGTAAAACGCACTATTATACTTCTAGGGTACGGCAAACAGAGACCCGATTAGATCATTTTGTATGATGGTTAATTTAAGAATTCAGCAAAATTCTATCACATTTGTTCAATTTACGTCGCTCCTATTTCAGATAGCGTACTGAGCTAGGCGGCATCTTAAAGCGTGCGGAATGGCGAGTAAAATGCACTATGAAACTTCTATGATAGGGCAATAAGAGACCCGATTAGATCATTTTATATTTTGGTTAATATAAGGATTCAGCGAAATACTATCACATTCGTTCAATTTACGTCGCTCCTATTTCAGATAGCGTATTGGTAAAAGCGGCATCTCAAAGCGCATGAAATGACGAGTAAAAGGCACTATTAAACTTCTAGGGTAGGACAAGCAGTGACCCGATTAGATCATTTTACATTAAGGTTAATATAAGAATTCAGGGAAATTCTATCACATTTGTTCAATTTACGTCGCCCCTATTTCAGATAGCGTATTGGGCTAAGCGGCATCTCAAAGCGCATGAAATGAGGAGTAAAATGCACTATTAAAGTTCTAGGGTAGGGCAAACAGAGACCCGATTAGATCATTTTGTATTATGGTTAATTTAAGAATTCAGCGAAATTCTATCACATTTGTTCAATTTACGTCGCTCCTATTTCAGATAGCGTACTGAGCTAGGCGGCATCTTAAAGCGTGCGGAATGGCGAGTAAAATGCACTATGAAACTTCTATGATAGGGCAATAAGAGACCCGATTAGATCATTTTATATTTTGGTTAATATAAGGATTCAGCGAAATTCTATCACATTTGTTCAATTTACGTCGCTCCTATTTCAGATAGCGTATTGGGCTAAGCGGCATCTCAAAGCGCATGAAATGAGGAGTAAAATGCACTATTAAAGTTCTAGGGTAGGGCAAACAGAAGCCCCACTAGATCATTTTATATTATGGTTAATTTAAGAATTCTGCGGAATACTATCACATTCGTTCAATTTACGTCGCTCCTATTTCAGATAGCGTATTGATAAAAGCGGCATCTCAAAGCGCATGAAATGACGAGTAAAATGCACTATTAAACTTCTAGGGTAGGACAAGCAGTGACCCGATTAGATCATTTTATATTATGGTTAATTTAAGAATTCAGCAAAATTCTATCACATTTGTTCAATTTAGGTCGCTCCTATTTCAGATAGCGTACTGGGCTAGGCGGCATCTTAAAGCGCGTGGAATGGCGAGTAACATCCACTATTAAACTTCTAGGCTAGGGCGAACAGAGACCCGATTAGATAATTTTACATTAAGGTTAATATAAGAATTCAGCGAAATTCTATCACATTTGTTCAATTTACGTCGCTCATATTTCAGATAGCGTATTGGGCTAAGCGGCATCTCAAAGCGCATGTAATGGCGAGTAAAATGCGCTACTAACCTTCTATGATAGGGCAATCAGAGACCCGATTAGATCATTTTATATTTTGTTTAATATAAGATTTCAGGGAAATTCTATCACATTTGTTCAATTTACGTCGCTCATATTTCAGATAGCGTATTGGGCTAAGCGGCATCTCAAAGCGCATGGAATGGCGAGTAAAATGCACTATTAAACTTCTAGGGTAGGGCAAACAGAGACCCGATTAGATCATTTTGTATTATGGTTAATTTAAGAATTCAGCCAAATTCTATCACATTTGTTCAATTTACGTCGCTCCTATTTAAGATAGCGTACTGGGCTAAGCGTCATCTCAAAGTGCATGAAATGTCGAGTAAAATGCACTATTATACTTCTAGGGTACGGCAAACAGAGACCCGATTAGATCATTTTGTATTATGGTTAATTTAAGAATTCAGCAAAATTCTATCACATTTGTTCAATTTACGTCGCTCCTATTTCAGATAGCGTACTGAGCTAGGCGGCATCTTAAAGCGTGCGGAATGGCGAGTAAAATGCACTATGAAACTTCTATGATAGGGCAATAAGAGACCCGATTAGATCATTTTATATTTTGGTTAATATAAGGATTCAGCGAAATTCTATCACATTTGTTCAATTTACGTCGCTCCTATTTCAGATAGCGTACTGGGCTAGGCGTCAGCATAAAGCGCGTGGAATGGCGAGTAAAATGCACTATTAAACTTCTATGATAGGGCAATCAGAGACCCGATTAGATCATTTTATATTTTGGTTAATATAAGAATTCAGCGAAATTCTATCACATTTGTTCAATTTATATCGCTCCTATTTCAGATAGCGTATTGGGCTAAGCGGCATCTCAAAGCGCATGAAATGAGGAGTAAAATGCACTATTAAAGTTCTAGGGTAGGGCAAACAGAAACCCGACTAGATCATTTTATATTATGGTTAATTTGAGAATTCAGCGAAATACTATCACATTCGTTCAATTTACGTCGCTCCTATTTCAGATAGCGTATTGGTAAAAGCGGCATCTCAAAGCGCATGAAATGACGAGTAAAATGCACTATTAAACTTCTAGGGTAGGACAAGCAGTGACCCGATTAGATCATTTTACATTAAGGTTAATATAAGAATTCAGGGAAATTCTATCACATTTGTTCAATTTACGTCGCCGCTATTTCAGATAGCGTATTGGGCTAAGCGGCATCTCAAAGCGCATGAAATGGCGAGCAAAATGCACTATTAAACTTCTAGGGTAGGGCAAACAGAGACCCGATTAGATCATTTTGTATTACCGTTAATTTATGAATTCAGCAAAATTCTATCACATTTGTTCAAGTTACGTCGCTCCTATTTCAGATAGCGTATTGGGCTAGGCGGCATCTTAAAGCGCGTGGAATGGCGAGTAAAATGCACTATTAAACTTCTATGATAGGGCAATCAGGGACCCGATCAGATCATTTTATATTTTCGTTAATATAAGAATTCAAGGAAATTCTATCACATTCGTTCAATTTACGTCGCTCCTATTTCAGATAGCGTATTAGGCTAAGCGGCATCTCAATGCGCATGAAATGGCGAGTAAAATGCACTATTAAACTTCTAGGGTAATGCAAAGAGAGACCCGATTAGATCATTTTATATTACGGTTAATATAAGAATTAAGCGTAATTCTATCACATTTGTTCAATTTACGTCACTCCTATTTCAGATAGCCTACTGGGCTAGCCGGCATCTTAAAGCGCGTGGAATAGCTAGTGAAATGCACTATTAAACTTCTAGGGTAGGGCGAACAGAGACCCGATTAGATCATTTTACATTAACGTTAATATAAGAATTCAGCGAAATTCTATCACATTTGTTCAATTTACGTCGCTCATATTTCAGATAGCGTATTGGGCTAAGCGGCATCTCAAAGCGCATGAAATGGCGAGTAAAATGCGCTACTAACCTTCTATGATAGGGCAATTAGAGACCCGATTAGATCATTTTATATTTTGTTTAATATAAGATTTCAGGGAAATTCTATCACATTTGTTCAATTTACGTCGCTCATATTTCAGATAGCGTATTGGGCTAAGCGGCATCTCAAAGCGCATGAAATGGCGAGCAAAATGCACTATTAAACTTCTAGGGTAGGGCAAACAGAGACCCGATTAGATCATTTTGTATTACCGTTAATTTATGAATTCAGCAAAATTCTATCACATTTGTTCAATTTACGTCGCTCCTATTTCAGATAGCGTACTGAGCTAGGCGGCACCTTAAAGCGTGCGGAATGGCGAGTAAAATGCACTATGAAACTTCTATGATAGGGCAATAAGAGACCCGATTAGATCATTTTATATTTTGGTTAATATAAGGATTCAGCGAAATTCTATCACATTTGTTCAATTTACGTCGCTCCTATTTCAGATAGCGTACTGGGCTAGGCGTCAGCATAAAGCGCGTGGAATGGCGAGTAAAATGCACTATTAAACTTCTATGATAGGGCAATCAGAGACCCGATTAGATCATTTTATATTTTGGTTAATATAAGAATTCAGCGAAATTCTATCACATTTGTTCAATTTATATCGCTCCTATTTCAGATAGCGTATTGGGCTAAGCGGCATCTCAAAGCGCATGGAATGAGGAGTAAAATGCACTATTAAAGTTCTAGGGTAGGGCAAACAGAAACCCGACTAGATCATTTTATATTATGGTTAATTTAAGAATTCAGCGAAATACTATCACATTCGTTCAATTTACGTCGCTCCTATTTCAGATAGCGTATTGGGCTAGGCGGCATCTTAAAGCGCGTGGAATGGCGAGTAAAATGCACTATTAAACTTCTATGATAGGGCAATCAGGGACCCGATCAGATCATTTTATATTTTCGTTAATACAAGAATTCAAGGAAATTCTATCACATTTGTTCAATTTACGTCGCTCCTATTTCAGATAGCGTATTAGGCTAAGCGGCATCTCAATGCGCATGAAATGGCGAGTAAAATGCACTATTAAACTTCTAGGGTAATGCAAAGAGAGACCCGATTAGATCATTTTATATTACGGTTAATATAAGAATTAAGCGTAATTCTATCACATTCGTTCAATTTACGTCACTCCTATTTCAGATAGCCTACTGGGCTAGCCGGCATCTTAAAGCGCGTGGAATAGCGAGTGAAATGCACTATTAAACTTCTAGGGTAGGGCGAACAGAGACCCGATTAGATCATTTTACATTAAGGTTAATATAAGAATTCAGCGAAATTCTATCACATTTGTTCAATTTATATCGCTCCTATTTCAGATAGCGTATTGGGCTAAGCGGCATCTCAAAGCGCATGAAATGAGGAGTAAAATGCACTATTAAAGTTCTAGGGTAGGGCAAACAGAAACCCGACTAGATCATTTTATATTATGGTTAATTTAAGAATTCAGCGAAATACTATCACATTCGTTCAATTTACGTCGCTCCTATTTCAGATAGCGTATTGGTAAAAGCGGCATCTCAAAGCGCATGAAATGACGAGTAAAATGCACTATTAAACTTCTAGGGTAGGACAAGCAGTGACCCGATTAGATCATTTTACATTAAGGTTAATATAAGAATTCAGGGATATTCTATCACATTTGTTCAATTTACGTCGCCCCTATTTCAGATAGCGTATTGGGCTAAGCGGCATCTCAAAGCGCATGAAATGGCGAGCAAAATGCACTATTAAACTTCTAGGGTAGGGCAAACAGAGACCCGATTAGATCATTTTGTATTATGGTTAATTTAAGAATTCAGCAAAATTCTATCACATTTGTTCAATTTACGTCGCTCCTATTTCAGATAGCGTACTGAGCTAGGCGGCATCTTAAAGCGTGCGGAATGGCGAGTAAAATGCACTATGAAACTTCTATGATAGGGCAATAAGAGACCCGATTAGATCATTTATATTTTGGTTAATATAAGGATTCAGCGAAATTCTATCACATTTGTTCAATTTACGTCGCTCCTATTTCAGATAGCGTACTGGGCTAGGCGTCAGCATAAAGCGCGTGGAATGGCGAGTAAAAATGCACTATTAAACTTCTATGATAGGGCAATCAGGGACCCGATTAGATCATTTTATATTTTGGTTAATATAAGAATTCAGCGAAATTCTATCACATTTGTTCAATTTATATCGCTCCTATTTCAGATAGCGTATTGGGCTAAGCGGCATCTCAAAGCGCATGAAATGAGGAGTAAAATGCACTATTAAAGTTGTAGGGTAGGGCAACAGAAACCCGACTAGATCATTTTATATTATGGTTAATTTAAGAATTCAGCGAAATACTATCACATTCGTTCAATTTACGTCGCTCCTATTTCAGATAGCGTATTGATAAAAGCGGCATCTCAAAGCGCATGAAATGACGAGTAAAATGCACTATTAAACTTCTAGGGTAGGACAAGCAGTGACCCGATTAGATCATTGTATATTATGGTTAATTTAAGAATTCAGCCAAATTCTATCACATTTGTTCAATTTATGTCGCTCCTATTTTAGATAGCGTACTGGGCTGAGCGTCATCTCAAAGTGCATGAAATGTCGAGTAAAATGCACTATTATACTTCTAGGGTACGGCAAACAGAGACCCGATTAGATCATTTTGTATTATGGTTAATTTAAGAATTCAGCGAAATTCTATCACATTTGTTCAATTTACGTCGCTCATATTTCAGATAGCGTATTGGGCTAAGCGGCATCTCAAAGCGCATGAAATGGCGAGTAAAATGCGCTACTAACCTTCTATGATAGGGCAATTAGAGACCCGATTAGATCATTTTATATTTTGTTTAATATAAGATTTCAGGGAAATTCTATCACATTTGTTCAATTTACGTCGCTCATATTTCAGATAGCGTATTGGGCTAAGCGGCATCTCAAAGCGCATGGAATGGCGAGTAAAATGCACTATTAAACTTCTAGGGTAGGGCAAACAGAGACCCGATTAGATTATTTTGTATTATGGTTAATTTAAGAATTCAGCGAAATTCTATCACATTTGTTCAATTTACGTCGCTCCTATTTAAGATAGCGTACTGGGCTAAGCGGCATCTCAAAGTGCATGAAATGTCGAGTAAAATGCACTATTATACTTCTAGGGTACGGCAAACAGAGACCCGATTAGATCATTTTGTATTATGGTTAATTTAAGAATTCAGCAAAATTCTATCACATTTGTTCAATTTACGTCGCTCCTATTTCAGATAGCGTATTGGTAAAAGCGGCATCTCAAAGCGCATGAAATGACGAGTAAAATGCACTATTAAACTTCTAGGGTAGGACAAGCAGTGACCCGATTAGATCATTTTACATTAAGGTTAATATAAGAATTCAGGGAAATTCTATCACGTTTGTTCAATTTACGTCGCCCCTATTTCAGATAGCGTATTGGGCTAAGCGGCATCTCAAAGCGCATGAAATGGCGAGCAAAATGCACTATTAAACTTCTAGGGTAGGGCAAACAGAGACCCGATTAGATCATTTTGTATTATGGTTAATTTAAGAATTCAGCAAAATTCTATCACATTTGTTCAATTTACGTCGCTCCTATTTCAGATAGCGTTCTGAGCTAGGCGGCATCTTAAAGCGTGCGGAATGGCGAGTAAAATGCACTATGAAACTTCTATGATAGGGCAATAAGAGACCCGATTAGATCATTTTATATTTTGGTTAATATAAGGATTCAGCAAAATTCTATCACATTTGTTCAATTTACGTCGCTCCTATGTCAGATAGCGTACTGGGCTAGGCGTCAGCATAAAGCGCGTGGAATGGCGAGTAAAATACACTATTAAACTTCTATGATAGGGCAATCAGAGACCCGATTAGAACATTTTATATTTTGGTTAATATAAGAATTCAGCGAAATTCTATCACATTTGTTCAATTTATATCGCTCCTATTTCAGATAGCGTACTGGGCTAAGCGGCATCTCAAAGCGCATGAAATGAGGAGTAAAATGCACTATTAAAGTTCTAGGGTAGGGCAAACAGAAACCCGACTAGATCATTTTATATTATGGTTAATTTAAGAATTCAGCGAAATACTATCACATTCGTTCAATTTACGTCGCTCCTATTTCAGATAGCGTATTGATAAAAGCGGCATCTCAAAGCGCATGAAATGACGAGTAAAATGCACTATTAAACTTCTAGGGTAGGACAAGCAGTGACCCGATTAGATCATTTTATATTATGGTTAATTTAAGAATTCAGCGAAATTCTATCACATTTGTTCAATTTACGTCGCTCCTATTTCAGATAGCGTATTGGGCTAAGCGGCATCGCAAAGCGCAAGAAATGGCGAGTAAAATGCACTATTAAACTTCTAGGGTAGGGCAAACAGAGACCCGATTAGATCATTTTATATTATGATTAATTTAAGAAGTCAGCAAAATTCTATCACATTTGTTCAATTTACGTGGTTCCTATTTCAGATAGCGTACTGGGCTAGGCGGCATCTTAAAGCGCGTGGAAAGGCGAGTAAAATGCACTATTAAACTTCTATGATAGGGCAATCAGAGACCCGATTAGATCATTTTATATTACGGTTAATATAAGAATTCAGGGTAATTCTATCAGATTTGTTCAACTTAGGTCGCTCCTATTTCAGATAGCGCACTGGGCTAGGCGGTATCTTAAAGCGCGTGGAATGGCGAGTAAAATGCACTACTAAACTACTATGATAGAGCAATCAGAGACCCGATTAGGTCATTTTATATTTTGGTTAATATAAGAATTCAGCGGAATTCTATCACATTTGTTCAATTTACGTCGCTCCTATTTCAGATAGCGTACTGGGCTAGGCGGCATCTTAAAGCGCGTGGAAAGGCGAGTAAAATACCCTATTAAACATCTATGATAGGCCAATCAGAGACCCGATTAGATCATTTTATATTTTGTTTAATATAAGATTTCAGGGAAATTCTGTAACATTTGTTCAATTTACGTCGTTCCTATTTCAGATAGCGTACTGGGCTAGGCGGCATCTTAAAGCGCGTGGAAAGGCGAGTAAAATACCCTATTAAACATCTATGATAGGCCAATCAGAGACCCGATTAGATCATTTTATATTTTGTTTAATACAAGATTTCAGGGAAATTCTGTAACATTTGTTCAATTTACGTCGCTCCTATTTCAGATTGCTTATTGGGCTTGGCGGCATCTCAAAGCGTATGAAATGACGAGTAAAATGAACTGTTAAACTTCTAGGGTAGGGCAAACAGAGACCCGATTGGATCATTTTATATTATGGTTAATTTAAGAATTCAGCGAAATTCTATCACATTTGTTCAATTTACGTCGCTCCTATTTCAGATAGCGTATTGGGCTAAGCGGCATCTCAAAGCGCAAGAAATGGCGAGTAAAATGCACTATTAAACTTCTAGGGTAGGGCAAACAGAGACCCGATTAGATCATTTTATATTATGGTTAATTTAAGAATTCAGCGAAATTCTATCACATTTGTTCAATTTACGTCGCTACTATTTCAGATAGCGTATTGGGCTAAGCGGCATCTCAAAGCGCATGAAATGGCGAGTATAATGCACTATTAAACTTCTAGAATAAGGCAAACAGAGACCCGATTAGATCATTTTATATTACGGTTAATATAAGAATTCAGCGTAATTCTATCACATTTGTTCAACATACGTCGCTCCTCTTTCAGATAGCGTACTGGACTAGGCGGCATCTTAAAGCGCGTGGAATGGCGAGTAAAATGCACTATTAAACTTCTATGATAGGGCAATCAGAGACCCGATTAGATCATTTTATATTTTGGTTAATATAAGAATTCAGTGAAATTCTATCACATTTGTTCAATTTACGTCGCTACTATTTCAGATAGCGTACTGGACTAGGCGGCATCTTAAAGCGCGTGGAATGGCGAGTAAAATGCACTATTAAACTTCTATGATAGGGCAATCAGAGACCCGATTAGATCATTTTATATTTTGGTTAATATAAGAATTCAGTGAAATTCTATCACATTTGTTCAATTTACGTCGCTCCTATTTCAGTTAGCGTATTGGGCTAAGCAGCATCTCAAAGTCCATGAAATGGCGAGTAAAATGCACTATTAAACTTCTAGGATAGGGCAAACAGAGACCCGATTAGATCATTTTATATAATGGTGAATTTAAGAATTCAGCAAAATTCTATCACGTTTTTTCAATTTACGTCGCTCCTATTTCTGATAGCGTCCTGGGCTAGGCGGCATCTTAAAGCGCGTGGAATGGCGAGTAAAATGCACTATTAAACTTCTAGGGTATGGCAAACAGAGACCCGATTAGATCATTTTATATTATAGTTAATTTCAGAATTCAGCGAAATTCTATCACATTTGTTCAATTTACGTCGCTCCTATTTCAGATAGCGTATTGGGCTAAGCGGCATCTCAAAGCGCATGAAATGAGGAGTAAAATGCACTATTAAAGTTCTAGGGTAGGGCAAACAGAGACCCGATTAGATCATTTTATATTATGGTTAATTTAAGAATTCAGCAAAATTCTATCACATTTGTTCAATTTACGTCGCTCCTATTTCAGATAGCTTACTGGGCTAGGCGTCCGCTTAAAACGCGTGGAATGGCGAGTAAAATGCACTATTAAACTTCTATGATAGGGCAATCAGGGACCCTATCAGATCATTTTATATTTTCGTTAATATAAGAATTCAAGGAAATTCTATCACATTTGTTCAATTTACGTCGCTCCTATTTCAGATAGCGTATTAGGCTAAGCGGCATCTCAATGCGCATGAAATGGCGAGTAAAATGCACTATTAAACTTCTAGGGTAATGCAAAGAGAGACCCAATTAGATCATTTTATATTACGGTTAATATAAGAATTAAGCGTAATTCTATCACATTTGTTCAATTTACGTCACTCCTATTTCAGATAGCCTACCGGGCTAGCCGGCATCTTAAAGCGCGTGGAATAGCGAGTGAAATGCACTATTAAACTTCTAGGGTATGGCGAACAGAGACCCGATTAGATCATTTTACATTAAGGTTAATATAAGAATTCAGCGAAATTCTATCACATTTGTTCAATTTACGTCGCTCATATTTCAGATAGCGTATTGGGCTAAGCGGCATCTCAAAGCGCATGAAATGGCGAGTAAAATGCGCTACTAACCTTCTATGATAGGGCAATTAGAGACCCGATTAGATCATTTTATATTTTGTTTAATATAAGATTTCAGGGAAATTCTATCACATTTGTTCAATTTACGTCGCTCATATTTCAGATAGCGTATTGGGCTAAGCGGCATCTCAAAGCGCATGAAATGGCGAGCAAAATGCACTATTAAACTTCTAGGGTAGGGCAAACAGAGACCCGATTAGATCATTTTGTATTACCGTTAATTTATGAATTCAGCAAAATTCTATCACATTTGTTCAATTTACGTCGCTCCTATTTCAGATAGCGTACTGAGCTAGGCGGCACCTTAAAGCGTGCGGAATGGCGAGTAAAATGCACTATGAAACTTCTATGATAGGGCAATAAGAGACCCGATTAGATCATTTTATATTTTGGTTAATATAAGGATTCAGCGAAATTCTATCACATTTGTTCAATTTACGTCGCTCCTATTTCAGATAGCGTACTGGGCTAGGCGTCAGCATAAAGCGCGTGGAATGGCGAGTAAAATGCACTATTAAACTTCTATGATAGGGCAATCAGAGACCCGATTAGATCATTTTATATTTTGGTTAATATAAGAATTCAGCGAAATTCTATCACATTTGTTCAATTTATATCGCTCCTATTTCAGATAGCGTATTGGGCTAAGCGGCATCTCAAAGCGCATGGAATGAGGAGTAAAATGCACTATTAAAGTTCTAGGGTAGGGCAAACAGAAACCCGACTAGATCATTTTATATTATGGTTAATTTAAGAATTCAGCGAAATACTATCACATTCGTTCAATTTACGTCGCTCCTATTTCAGATAGCGTATTGGGCTAGGCGGCTCTTAAAGCGCGTGGAATGGCGAGTAAAATGCACTATTAAACTTCTATGATAGGGCAATCAGGGACCCGATCAGATCATTTTATATTTTCGTTAATACAAGAATTCAAGGAAATTCTATCACATTTGTTCAATTTACGTCGCTCCTATTTCAGATAGCGTATTAGGCTAAGCGGCATCTCAATGCGCATGAAATGGCGAGTAAAATGCACTATTAAACTTCTAGGGTAATGCAAAGAGAGACCCGATTAGATCATTTTATATTACGGTTAATATAAGAATTAAGCGTAATTCTATCACATTCGTTCAATTTACGTCACTCCTATTTCAGATAGCCTACTGGGCTAGCCGGCATCTTAAAGCGCGTGGAATAGCGAGTGAAATGCACTATTAAACTTCTAGGGTAGGGCGAACAGAGACCCGATTAGATCATTTTACATTAAGGTTAATATAAGAATTCAGCGAAATTCTATCACATTTGTTCAATTTATATCGCTCCTATTTCAGATAGCGTATTGGGCTAAGCGGCATCTCAAAGCGCATGAAATGAGGAGTAAAATGCACTATTAAAGTTCTAGGGTAGGGCAAACAGAAACCCGACTAGATCATTTTATATTATGGTTAATTTAAGAATTCAGCGAAATACTATCACATTCGTTCAATTTACGTCGCTCCTATTTCAGATAGCGTATTGGTAAAAGCGGCATCTCAAAGCGCATGAAATGACGAGTAAAATGCACTATTAAACTTCTAGGGTAGGACAAGCAGTGACCCGATTAGATCATTTTACATTAAGGTTAATATAAGAATTCAGGGATATTCTATCACATTTGTTCAATTTACGTCGCCCCTATTTCAGATAGCGTATTGGGCTAAGCGGCATCTCAAGCGCATGAAATGGCGAGCAAAATGCACTATTAAACTTCTAGGGTAGGGCAAACAGAGACCCGATTAGATCATTTGTATTATGGTTAATTTAAGAATTCAGCAAAATTCTATCACATTTGTTCAATTTACGTCGCTCCTATTTCAGATAGCGTACTGAGCTAGGCGGCATCTTAAAGCGTGCGGAATGGCGAGTAAAATGCACTATGAAACTTCTATGATAGGGCAATAAGAGACCCGATTAGATCATTTTATATTTTGGTTAATATAAGGATTCAGCGAAATTCTATCACATTTGTTCAATTTACGTCGCTCCTATTTCAGATAGCGTACTGGGCTAGGCGTCAGCATAAAGCGCGTGGAATGGCGAGTAAAATGCACTATTAAACTTCTATGATAGGGCAATCAGGGACCCGATTAGATCATTTTATATTTTGGTTAATATAAGAATTCAGCGAAATTCTATCACATTTGTTCAATTTATATCGCTCCTATTTCAGATAGCGTATTGGCTAAGCGGCATCTCAAAGCGCATGAAATGAGGAGTAAAATGCACTATTAAAGTTGTAGGGTAGGGCAAACAGAAACCCGACTAGATCATTTTATATTATGGTTAATTTAAGAATTCAGCGAAATACTATCACATTCGTTCAATTTACGTCGCTCCTATTTCAGATAGCGTATTGATAAAAGCGGCATCTCAAAGCGCATGAAATGACGAGTAAAATGCACTATTAAACTTCTAGGGTAGGACAAGCAGTGACCCGATTAGATCATTGTATATTATGGTTAATTTAAGAATTCAGCCAAATTCTATCACATTTGTTCAATTTATGTCGCTCCTATTTTAGATAGCGTACTGGGCTGAGCGTCATCTCAAAGTGCATGAAATGTCGAGTAAAATGCACTATTATACTTCTAGGGTACGGCAAACAGAGACCCGATTAGATCATTTTGTATTATGGTTAATTTAAGAATTCAGCGAAATTCTATCACATTTGTTCAATTTACGTCGCTCATATTTCAGATAGCGTATTGGGCTAAGCGGCATCTCAAAGCGCATGAAATGGCGAGTAAAATGCGCTACTAACCTTCTATGATAGGGCAATTAGAGACCCGATTAGATCATTTTATATTTTGTTTAATATAAGATTTCAGGGAAATTCTATCACATTTGTTCAATTTACGTCGCTCATATTTCAGATAGCGTATTGGGCTAAGCGGCATCTCAAAGCGCATGGAATGGCGAGTAAATGCACTATTAAACTTCTAGGGTAGGGCAAACAGAGACCCGATTAGATCATTTTGTATTATGGTTAATTTAAGAATTCAGCGAAATTCTATCACATTTGTTCAATTTACGTCGCTCCTATTTAAGATAGCGTACTGGGCTAAGCGGCATCTCAAAGTGCATGAAATGTCGAGTAAAATGCACTATTATACTTCTAGGGTACGGCAAACAGAGACCCGATTAGATCATTTTGTATTATGGTTAATTTAAGAATTCAGCAAAATTCTATCACATTTGTTCAATTTACGTCGCTCCTATTTCAGATAGCGTACTGAGCTAGGCGGCATCTTAAAGCGTGCGGAATGGCGAGTAAAATGCACTATGAAACTTCTATGATAGGGCAATAAGAGACCCGATTAGATCATTTTATATTTTGGTTAATATAAGGATTCAGCGAAATTCTATCACATTTGTACAATTTACGTCGCTCCTATTTCAGATAGCGTACTGGGCTAGGCGTCAGCATAATGCGCGTGGAATGGCGAGTAAAATGCACTATTAAACTTCTATGATAGGGCAATCAGAGACCCGATTAGATCATTTTATATTTTGGTTAATATAAGAATTCAGCGAAATTCTATCACATTTGTTCAATTTATATCGCTCCTATTTCAGATAGCGTATTGGGCTAAGCGGCATCTCAAAGCGCATGAAATGAGGAGTAAAATGCACTATTAAAGTTCTAGGGTAGGGCAAACAGAAACCCGACTAGATCATTTTATATTATGGTTAATTTAAGAATTCAGCGAAATACTATCACATTCGTTCAATTTACGTCGCTCCTATTTCAGATAGCGTATTGATAAAAGCGGCATCTCAAAGCGCATGAAATGACGAGTAAAATGCACTATTAAACTTCTAGGGTAGGACAAGCAGTGACCCGATTAGATCATTTTATATTATGGTTAATTTAAGAATTCAGCAAAATTCTATCACATTTGTTCAATTTAGGTCGCTCCTATTTCAGATAGCGTCCTGGGCTAGGCGGCATCTTAAAGCGCGTGGAATGGCGAGTAACATCCACTATTAAACTTCTAGGCTAGGGCGAACAGAGACCCGATTAGATCATTTTACATTAAGGTTAATATAAGAATTCAGCGAAATTCTACCACATTTGTTCAATTTACGTCGCTCATATTTCAGATAGCGTATTGGGCTAAGCGGCATCTCAAAGCGCATGAAATGGCGAGTAAAATGCACTATTATACTTCTAGGCTAGGGCGAACAGAGACCCGATTAGATCATTTTATATTACGGATAATATAAGAATTCAGGGAAATTCTATCACATTTGTTCAATTTACGTCGCTCCTATTTCAGACAGCGTATTCGGCTAAGCGGCATCTCAAAGCGCATGAAATGATGAGTGAAATGCACTATTAAACTTCTATGATAGGGCAACCAGAGACCCGATTAGATCATTTTATATTTTGGTTAATTTAATAATTCAGCAAAATTCTATCACATTTGTTCAATTTACGTCGTTCCTATTTCAGATAGCGTACTGGGCTAGGCGTCAGCATAAAGCGCGTGGAATGGCGAGTAAAATGCACTATTAAACTTCTATGATAGGGCAATCAGAGACCCGATTAGATCATTTTATATTTTGGTTAATATAAGAATTCAGCGAAATTCTATCACATTTGTTCAATTTATATCGCTCCTATTTCAGATAGCGTATTGGGCTAAGCGGCATCTCAAAGCGCATGAAATGAGGAGTAAAATGCACTATTAAAGTTCTAGGGTAGGGCAAACAGAAACCCGACTAGATCATTTTATATTATGGTTAATTTAAGAATTCAGCGGAATACTATCACATTCGTTCAATTTACGTCGCTCCTATTTCAGATAGCGTATTGATAAAAGCGGCATCTCAAAGCGCATGAAATTACGAGTAAAATGCACTATTAAACTTCTAGGGTAGGACAAGCAGTGACCCGATTAGATCATTTTATATTATGGTTAATTTAAGAATTCAGCAAAATTCTATCACATTTGTTCAATTTAGGTCGCTCCTATTTCAGATAGCGTCCTGGGCTAGGCGGCATCTTAAAGCGCGTGGAATGGCGAGTAACATCCACTATTAAACTTCTAGGCTAGGGCAAACAGAGACCCGATTAGATCATTTTATATTACCGTTAATTTATGAATTCAGCAAAATTCTATGACATTTGTTCAATTTACGTCGCTCCTATTTCAGATAGCGTACTGAGCTAGGCGGCACCTTAAAGCGTGCGGTATGGCGAGTAAAATGCACTATGAAACTTCTATGATAGGGCAATAAGAGACCCGATTAGATCATTTTATATTTTGGTTAATATAAGGATTCAGCGAAATTCTATCACATTTGTTCAATTTACGTCGCTCCTATTTCAGATAGCGTACTGGGCTAGGCGTCAGCATAAAGCGCGTGGAATGGCGAGTAAAATGCACTATTAAACTTCTATGATAGGGCAATCAGAGACCCGATTAGATCATTTTATATTTTGGTTAATATAAGAATTCAGCGAAATTCTATCACATTTGTTCAATTTATATCGCTCTTATTTCAGATGGCTTATTGGGCTAAGGGGCATCTCAAAGCGCATGAAATGAGGAGTAAAATGCACTATTAAAGTTCTAGGGTAGGGCAAACAGAAACCCGACTAGATCATTTTATATTATGGTTAATTTAAGAATTCAGCGAAACACTATCACATTCGTTCAATTTACGTCGCTCCTATTTCAGATAGCGTATTGGGATAGGCGGCATCTTAAAGCGCGTGGAATGGCGAGTTAAATGCACGATTAAACTTCTATGATAGGGCAATCAGGGACCCGATCAGATCATTTTATATTTTCGTTAATACAAGAATTCAAGGAAATTCTATCACATTTGTTCAATTTACGTCGCTCCTATTTCAGATAGCGTACTGAGCTAGGCGGCATCTTAAAGCGTGCGGAATGGCGAGTAAAATGCACTATGAAACTTCTATGATAGGGCAATAAGAGACCCGATTAGATCATTTTATATTTTGGTTAATATAAGGATTCAGCGAAATTCTATCACATTTGTTCAATTTACGTCGCTCCTATTTCAGATAGCGTACTGGGCTAGGCGTCAGCATAAAGCGCGCGGAATGGCGAGTAAAATGCACTATTAAACTTCTATGATAGGGCAATCAGAGACCCGATTAGATCATTTTATATTTTGGTTAATATAAGAATACAGCGAAATTCTATCACATTTGTTCAATTTATATCGCTCCTATTTCAGATAGCGTATTGGGCTAAGCGGCATCTCAAAGCGCATGAAATGAGGAGTAAAATGCACTATTAAAGTTCTAGGGTAGGGCAAACAGAAACCCGACTAGATCATTTTATATTATGGTTAATTTAAGAATTCAGCGAAATACTATCACATTCGTTCAATTTACGTCGCTCCTATTTCAGATAGCGTATTGGTAAAAGCGGCATCTCAAAGCGCATGAAATGACGAGTAAAATGCACTATTAAACTTCTAGGGTAGGACAAGCAGTGACCCGATTAGATCATTTTACATTAAGGTTAATATAAGAATTCAGGGAAATTCTATCACATTTGTTCAATTTACGTCGCCCCTATTTCAGATAGCGTATTGGGCTAAGCGGCATCTCAAAGCGCATGAAATGGCGAGCAAAATGCACTATTAAACTTCTAGGGTAGGGCAAACAGAGACCCGATTAGATCATTTTGTATTATGGTTAATTTAAGAATTCAGCGAAATACTATCACATTCGTTCAATTTACGTCGCTCCTATTTCAGATAGCGTATTGGTAAAAGCGGCATCTCAAAGCGCATGAAATGACGAGTAAAATGCACTATTAAACTTCTAGGGTAGGACAAGCAGTGACCCGATTAGATCATTTTACATTAAGGTTAATATAAGAATTCAGGGATATTCTATCACATTTGTTCAATTTACGTCGCCCCTATTTCAGATAGCGTATTGGGCTAAGCGGCATCTCAAAGCGCATGAAATGGCGAGCAAAATGCACTATTAAACTTCTAGGGTAGGGCAAACAGAGACCCGATTAGATCATTTTGTATTATGGTTAATTTAAGAATTCAGCAAAATTCTATCACATTTGTTCAATTTACGTCGCTCCTATTTCAGATAGCGTACTGAGCTAGGCGGCATCTTAAAGCGTGCGGAATGGCGAGTAAAATGCACTATGAAACTTCTATGATAGGGCAATAAGAGACCCGATTAGATCATTTTATATTTTGGTTAATATAAGGATTCAGCGAAATTCTATCACATTTGTTCAATTTACGTCGCTCCTATTTCAGATAGCGTACTGGGCTAGGCGTCAGCATAAAGCGCGTGGAATGGCGAGTAAAATGCACTATTAAACTTCTATGATAGGGCAATCAGGGACCCGATTAGATCATTTTATATTTTGGTTAATATAAGAATTCAGCGAAATTCTATCACATTTGTTCAATTTATATCGCTCCTATTTCAGATAGCGTATTGGGCTAAGCGGCATCTCAAAGCGCATGAAATGAGGAGTAAAATGCACTATTAAAGTTGTAGGGTAGGGCAAACAGAAACCCGACTAGATCATTTTATATTATGGTTAATTTAAGAATTCAGCGAAATACTATCACATTCGTTCAATTTACGTCGCTCCTATTTCAGATAGCGTATTGATAAAAGCGGCATCTCAAAGCGCATGAAATGACGAGTAAAATGCACTATTAAACTTCTAGGGTAGGACAAGCAGTGACCCGATTAGATCATTTTATATTATGGTTAATTTAAGAATTCAGCAAAATTCTATCACATTTGTTCAATTTAGGTCTCTCCTATTTCAGATAGCGTACTGGGCTAGGCGGCATCTTAAAGCGCGTGGAATGGCGAGTAACATCCACTATTAAACTTCTAGGCTAGGGCGAACAGAGACCCGATTAGATCATTTTACATTAAGGTTAATATAAGAATTCAGCGAAATTCTATCACATTTGTTCAATTTACGTCGCTCATATTTCAGATAGCGTATTGGGCTAAGCGGCATCTCAAAGCGCATGGAATGGCGAGTAAAATGCACTATTAAACTTCTAGGGTAGGGCAAACAGAGACCCGATTAGATCATTTTGTATTATGATTAATTTAAGAATTCAGCCAAATTCTATCACATTTGTTCAATTTACGTCGCTCCTATTTAAGATAGCGTACTGGGCTAAGCGTCATCTCAAAGTGCATGAAATGTCGAGTAAAATGCACTATTATACTTCTAGGGTACGGCAAACAGAGACCCGATTAGATCATTTTGTATTATGGTTAATTTAAGAATTCAGCAAAATTCTATCACATTTGTTCAATTTACGTCGCCCCTATTTCAGATAGCGTACTGAGCTTGGCGGCATCTTAAAGCGTGCGGAATGGCGAGTAAAATGCACTATGAAACTTCTATGATAGGGCAATAAGAGACCCGATTAGATCATTTTATATTTTGGTTAATATAAGGATTCAGCGAAATTCTATCACATTTGTTCAATTTACGTCGCTCCTATTTCAGATAGCGTACTGGGCTAGGCGTCAGCATAAAGTGCGTGGAATGGCGAGTAAAATGCACTATTAAACTTCTATGATAGGGCAATCAGAGACCCGATTAGATCATTTTATATTTTGGTTAATATAAGAATTCAGCGAAATTCTATCTCATTTGTTCAATTTATATCGCTCCTATTTCAGATAGCGTATTGGGCTAAGCGGCATCTCAAAGCGCATGAAATGAGGAGTAAAATGCACTATTAAAGTTCTAGGGTAGGGCAAACAGAAACCCGACTAGATCATTTTATATTATGGTTAATTTAAGAATTCAGCGAAATACTATCACATTCGTTCAATTTACGTCGCTCCTATTTCAGATAGCGTATTGGTAAAAGCGGCATCTCAAAGCGCATGAAATGACGAGTAAAATGCACTATTAAACTTCTAGGGTAGGACAAGCAGTGACCCGATTAGATCATTTTACATTAAGGTTAATATAAGAATTCAGGGAAATTCTATCACATTTGTTCAATTTACGTCGCCCCTATTTCAGATAGCGTATTGGGCTAAGCGGCATCTCAAAGCGCATGAAATGGCGAGCAAAATGCACTATTAAACTTCTAGGGTAGGGCAAACAGAGACCCGATTAGATCATTTTGTATTACCGTTAATTTATGAATTCAGCAATATTCTATCACATTTGTTCAAGTTACGTCGCTCCTATTTCAGATAGCGTATTGGGCTAGGCGGCATCTTAAAGCGCGTGGAATGGCGAGTAAAATGCACTATTAAACTTCTATGATAGGGCAATCAGGGACCCGATCAGATCATTTTATATTTTCGTTAATATAAGAATTCAAGGAAATTCTATCACATTCGTTCAATTTACGTCGCTCATATTTCAGATAGCGTATTGGGCTAAGCGGCATCTCAAAGCGCATGAAATGGCGAGCAAAATGCACTATTAAACTTCTAGGGTAGGGCAAACAGAGACCCGATTAGATCATTTTGTATTACCGTTAATTTATGAATTCAGCAAAATTCTATCACATTTGTTCAATTTACGTCGCTCCTATTTCAGATAGCGTACTGAGCTAGGCGGCACCTTAAAGCGTGCGGAATGGCGAGTAAAATGCACTATGAAACTTCTATGATGGGGCAATAAGAGACCCGATTAGATCATTTTATATTTTGGTTAATATAAGGATTCAGCGAAATTCTATCACATTTGTTCAATTTACGTCGCTCCTATTTCAGATAGCGTACTGGGCTAGGCGTCAGCATAAAGCGCGTGGAATGGCGAGTAAAATGCACTATTAAACTTCTATGATAGGGCAATCAGAGACCCGATTAGATCATTTTATATTTTGGTTAATATAAGAATTCAGCGAAATTCTATCACATTTGTTCAATTTATATCGCTCCTATTTCAGATAGCGTATTGGGCTAAGCGGCATCTCAAAGCGCATGAAATGAGGAGTAAAATGCACTATTAAAGTTGTAGGGTAGGGCAAACAGAAACCCGACTAGATCATTTTATATTATGGTTAATTTAAGAATTCAGCGAAATACTATCACATTCGTTCAATTTACGTCGCTCCTATTTCAGATAGCGTATTGGGCTAGGCGGCATCTTAAACCGCGTGGAATGGCGAGTAAAATGCACTATTAAACTTCTATGATAGGGCAATCAGGGACCCGATCAGATCATTTTATATTTTCGTTAATACAAGAATTCAAGGAAATTCTATCACATTTGTTCAATTTACGTCGCTCCTATTTCAGATAGCGTATTAGGCTAAGCGGCATCTCAATGCGCATGAAATGGCGAGTAAAATGCACTATTAAACTTCTAGGGTAATGCAAAGAGAGACCCGATTAGATCATTTTATATTACGGTTAATATAAGAATTAAGCGTAATTCTATCACATTTGTTCAATTTACGTCACTCCTATTTCAGATAGCCTACTGGGCTAGCCGGCATCTTAAAGCGCGTGGAATAGCGAGTGAAATGCACTATTAAACTTCTAGGGTAGGGCGAACAGAGACCCGATTAGATCATTTTACATTAAGGTTAATATAAGAATTCAGCGAAATTCTATCACATTTGTTCAATTTATATCGCTCCTATTTCAGATAGAGTATTGGGCTAAGCGGCATCTCAAAGCGCATGAAATGAGGAGTAAAATGCACTATTAAAGTTCTAGGGTAGGGCAAACAGAAACCCGACTAGATCATTTTATATTATGGTTAATTTAAGAATTCAGCGAAATACTATCACATTCGTTCAATTTACGTCGCTCCTATTTCAGATAGCGTATTGGTAAAAGCGGCATCTCAAAGCGCATGAAATGACGAGTAAAATGCACTATTAAACTTCTAGGGTAGGACAAGCAGTGACCCGATTAGATCATTTTACATTAAGGTTAATATAAGAATTCAGGGATATTCTATCACATTTGTTCAATTTACGTCGCCCCTATTTCAGATAGCGTATTGGGCTAAGCGGCATCTCAAAGCGCATGAAATGGCGAGCAAAATGCACTATTAAACTTCTAGGGTAGGGCAAACAGAGACCCGATTAGATCATTTTGTATTATGGTTAATTTAAGAATTCAGCAAAATTCTATCACATTTGTTCAATTTACGTCGCTCCTATTTCAGATAGCGTACTGAGCTAGGCGGCATCTTAAAGCGTGCGGAATGGCGAGTAAAATGCACTATGAAACTTCTATGATAGGGCAATAAGAGACCCGATTAGATCATTTTATATTTTGGTTAATATAAGGATTCAGCGAAATTCTATCACATTTGTTCAATTTACGTCGCTCCTATTTCAGATAGCGTATTGGGCTAGGCGTCAGCATAAAGCGCGTGGAATGGCGAGTAAAATGCACTATTAAACTTCTATGATAGGGCAATCAGAGACCCGATTAGATCATTTTATATTTTGGTTAATATAAGAATTCAGCGAAATTCTATCACATTTGTTCAATTTATATCGCTCCTATTTCAGATAGCGTATTGGGCTAAGCGGCATCTCAAAGCGCATGAAATGAGGAGTAAAATGCACTATTAAAGTTGTAGGGTAGGGCAAACAGAAACCCGACTAGATCATTTTATATTATGGTTAATTTAAGAATTCAGCGAAATACTATCACATTCGTTCAATTTACGTCGCTCCTATTTCAGATAGCGTATTGGGCTAGGCGGCATCTTAAAGCGCGTGGAATGGCGAGTAAAATGCACTATTAAACTTCTATGATAGGGCAATCAGGGACCCGATCAGATCATTTTATATTTTCGTTAATACAAGAATTCAAGGAAATTCTATCACATTTGTTCAATTTACGTCGCTCCTATTTCAGATAGCGTATTAGGCTAAGCGGCATCTCAATGCGCATGAAATGGCGAGTAAAATGCACTATTAAACTTCTAGGGTAATGCAAAGAGAGACCCGATTAGATCATTTTATATTACGGTTAATATAAGAATTAAGCGTAATTCTATCACATTTGTTCAATTTACGTCACTCCTATTTCAGATAGCCTACTGGGCTAGCCGGCATCTTAAAGCGCGTGGAATAGCGAGTGAAATGCACTATTAAACTTCTAGGGTAGGGCGAACAGAGACCCGATTAGATCATTTTACATTAAGGTTAATATAAGAATTCAGCGAAATTCTATCACATTTGTTCAATTTATATCGCTCCTATTTCAGATAGAGTATTGGGCTAAGCGGCATCTCAAAGCGCATGAAATGAGGAGTAAAATGCACTATTAAAGTTCTAGGGTAGGGCAAACAGAAACCCGACTAGATCATTTTATATTATGGTTAATTTAAGAATTCAGCGAAATACTATCACATTCGTTCAATTTACGTCGCTCCTATTTCAGATAGCGTATTGGTAAAAGCGGCATCTCAAAGCGCATGAAATGACGAGTAAAATGCACTATTAAACTTCTAGGGTAGGACAAGCAGTGACCCGATTAGATCATTTTACATTAAGGTTAATATAAGAATTCAGGGAAATTCTATCACATTTGTTCAATTTACGTCGCCCCTATTTCAGATAGCGTATTGGGCTAAGCGGCATCTCAAAGCGCATGAAATGGCGAG
>CAKAJE020000835.1:0-14226 GCA_916610135.2 Macropis europaea
TGCTGCCTAGCCCAGTACGCTATCTGAAATAGGAGCTACGTAAGTTGAACAAATGTGACAGAATTACGCTGAATTCTTATATTAACCGTAATATAAAATGATCTAATCGGGTCTCTGTTTGCCATACCCTAGAAGTTTAATAGTGCATTTTACTGGCCATTTCTTGCGCTTTGAGATGCCGCTTAGCCCAGTACGCTATCTGAAATAGGAGCGACGTAAATTGAACAAATGTGATAGAATTTTGCTGAATTCTTAAATTAACCATAATATGAAATGACCTAATCGGGTCTCTGTCTGCCCTACCCTAGAAGTTTAATAGTGCATTTTACTCGTCATTCCGCGCGCTTTAAGATGCCGCCTAGCCCAATACGCTATCTGAAATAGGAGAAACGTAAATTGAACAAACGTGATAGAATTTCGCTGAATTCTTAAATTAACCATAATATAAAATGATCTAATGGGGTCTCTGTTTGCCCTACCCTAGAAGTTTAATAGTGCATTTTACTCGCCATTTCTTGCGCTTTGAGATGCCGCTTAGCCCAATACGCTATCTGAAATATCAGCGACGTAAATTGAACAAATGTGAGAGAATTTCGCTGAATTCTTAAATTAACCATAATATAAAATGATCTAATGTGGTCTCTGTTTGCCCTACCCTAGAAGTTTAATAGTGCATTTTACTCGCCATTTCTTGCGCTTTGAGATGCCGCTTAGCACAAGTCGCTATCTGAAATAGGAGCGATGTAAATTGAACAAATGTGATAGAATTTCGCTGAATTCTTATATTAACCTTAATGTAAAATGATCTAATCGGGTCTTTGTTCGCCCTACCCTGGATGTTTAATAGTGCATTTTACTCGCCACTTCATGCGCTTTGAGATTCCGCTTAGCCCAATAAGCTATCTGAAATAGGATCGACGTAAATTGAACAAATGTGATAGAATTTCGCTGAATTCTTATATTAACCAAAATATAAAATGATCTAATCGGGTCTCTGATTGCCCTATCATAGAAGTTTAATAGTGCATTTTACTCGTCATTCCACGCGCTTTAAGATGCCGCCTAGCCCAGTACGCTATCTGAAATAGGAGCGACGTAAATTGAACAAATGTGATAGAATTTTGCTGAATTCTTAAATTAACCATAATATAAAATGATGTAATCGGGTCTCTGTTCGCCCTACCCAAGAAGTTTAATAGTGCGTTTCTCTCGTCATTTCATGCGCTTTGAGATGCCGCTTAGCCCAATAGCTATCAGAAATAGGAGCGACGTAAATTGAACAAATGTGATAGAATTTCCCTGAAATCTTATATTAAACAAAATATAAAATGATCTAAACGGGACTCTGATTGCCCTATCATATAAGTTTAGTAGTGCATTTTGCTCGCCCTTCCACGCGCTTTAAGATGCCGCCTAGCCCAGTACACTATCTGAAATAGGAGCGACGTATGTTGAACAAATGTGATAGAATTACGCTGAATTCTTATATTAACCGTAATATAAAATGATCTAATCGGGTCTCTGTTTGCATTACCATAGAAGTTTAATGGTGAATTTTACTCGCCATTTCTTGCGCTTTGAGGTGCCGCTTAGCCCAATACGCTATCTGAAATAGGAGAAACGTAAATTGAACAAACGTGATAGAATTTCGCTGAATTCGTAAATTAACCATAATATAAAATGATCTAATGGGGTCCCTGTTTGCCCTACCCTAGAAGTTTAATAGTGCATTTTACTCGCCATATCTTGCGCTTTGAGATGCCGCTTAGCCCAATACGCTATCTGAAATAGGAGCGACGTAAATTGAACAAATGTGATAGAACTTCGCTGAATTCTTATATTAACCGTAATATAAAATGATCTTATCGGGTCTCTGATTGCCCCACCCTAGAAGTTTAATAGTGCATTTTACTCGCCCTTTCGTGCGCTTTGAGATGCCCCTTAGCCCAATACGCTATCTGAAATAGGAGCGACGTAAATTGAACAAATGTGATAGAATTTCGCTGGATTATTATATTAGCCAAAATATAAAATGAACTAATCGGGTCTCTGATTGCCCTATCATAGAAGTTTAATAGTGCATTTTACTCGTCATTCCACGCGGTTTAAGTTGCCGCCTAGCCCAGTACGCTATCTGAAATAGGAGCTACGTAACTTGAACAAATGTGACAGAATTACGCTGAATTCTTATATTAACCGTAATATAAAATGATCTAATCGGGTCTCTGTTTGCCTTATCCTAGAAGTTTAATAGAGCATTTTACTCGTCATTTCATGCGCTTTGAGATGCCGCCTAGCCCAGTACGCTATCTGAAATAGGAGCGACGTAATTTGAACAAATGCGATAGAATATCGCTGAATTCTTATATTAACCATAATATAAAATGATGTAATCGGGTCTCTGTTCGCCCTACCCAAGAAGTTTAATAGTGCATTTCTCTCGTCATTTCATGCGCTTTGAGATGCCGCTTAGCCCAATAGCTATCTGAAATAGGAGCGACGTAAATTGAACAAATGTGATAGAATTTCCCTGAAATCTTATATTAACAGTATTATAAAATGATCTAATCGGGTCTCTGTTTGCATTACCCTCGAAGTATAATAGTGCATTTTACTCGCCTTTCCACGCGCTTTAAGATGCCGCCTATCCGAGTACGCTATCTGAAATAGGAGCGACGTAAGTTGAACAAATGTGATAGAATAACGCTGAATTCTTATATTAACCGTAATATAAAATGGTCTAATCGGGTCTCCGTTTGCCTTATCCTAGAAGTTTATTAGTGCATTTTACTCGTCATTCCATGCGCTTTGAGATGCCGCTTAGCCCAATACGCTATCTGAAATAGGAGCGATGTAAGTTGAACAAATGTGATAGAATTTTGCTGAATTCTTAAATTGACCATAATATAAAATGATGTAATCGGGTCTCTGTTCGCCCTACCCAAGAAGTTTAATAGTGCATTTCTCTCGTCATTTCATGCGCTTTGAGATGCCGCTTAGCCCAATAGCTGTCTGAAATAGGAGCCACGTAAATTGAACAAATGTGATAGAATTTCCCTGAAATCTTATATTAAAGAAAATATAAAATGATCTAAACGGGACTCTGATTGCCCTATCATAGACGTTTAGTAGTGCATTTTACTCGCCCTTCCACGCGCTTTAAGGTGCCGCCTAGCCCAGTACACTATCTGAAATAGGAGCGACGTAAATTGAAAAAATGTGATAGAATTTCGCTGAATTCTTATATTAACCAAAATATAAAATGATCTAATGGGGTCTCTGTTTGCCCTACCCTAGAAGTTTAATAGTGCATTTTACTCGCCATTTCTTGCGCTTTGAGATGCCGCTTAGCCCAATACACTATCTGAAATAGGAGCGACGTAAAATGAGCAAATGTGATAGGATTTCGCTGAATTCTTAAATTAACCATAATATAAACTGATATAATCGGGTCTCTATGTGCCGAACCCTAGAAGCTTAATAGTGCATTTTACTCGCCATTTCTTGCGCTTTGAGATGCAGCTTAGCCCAATACGCTATCTGAAATAGGAGCGACGTAAATTGAACAAATGTGATAGAATTTCCCTGAAATGTTATAGTAAACAAAATATAAAATGATCTATTCGGAACTCTCATTGCCCTATCATAGAAGCTTAGAAGTGCATTTTACTCGCCCTTCCACGCGTTTTAAGATGCCGCCTAGCCCAGTACGCTATCTGAAATAGGAGAGACGTTAGTTGAACAAATGTGATAGAATTACGCTGAATTCTTATATTAACCGTGATATAAAATGATGAATTCGGGTGTCTGTTCGCCCTACCCTAGAAGTTTAATAGTGCATTTCACTCGCCATTCCATGCGCTTTGAGATGCCGCTTAGCCCAATACGCTATCTGAAATAGGAGCGACGTAAATTGAACAAATGTGATAGAATTTCGCTGAATTCTTATGTTAACCGTAATATAAAATGATCTAATCGGGTCTCTGATTGCCCTACCCTAGAAGTTTAATAGTGCATTTTACTCACCATTCCACGCGCTTTAAGTTGCCGCCTAGCTCAGTACGCTATCTGAAATAGGAGCTACGTAAGTTGAACAAATGTCACAGAATTACGCTGAATTCTTATATTAACCGTCATATAAAATGATCTAATCGGGTCTCTGTTTGCCCTACCCTAGAAGTTTAATAGTGCATTTTACTCGCCATTTCTTGCGCTTTGAGATGCCGCTTAGCACAAGTCGCTATCTGAAATAGGAGCGATGTAAATTGAACAAATGTGATAGAATTTCGCTGAATTCTTATATTAACCTTAATGTAAAATGATCAAATCGGGTCTTTCTTCGCCCAACCCTAGAAGTTTAATAGTGCATTTTACTCGCCATTCCATGCGCTTTGCGATGCCGCTTAGCCCAATACGCTATCTGAAATAGGAGCGACGTAAATTGAACAAATGTGATAGAATTTCGCTGAATTCTTATGTTAACCGTAATATAAAATGATCTAATCGGGTCTCTGATTGCCCTACCCTAGAAGTTTAATAGTGCATTTTACTCACCATTCCACGCGCTTTAAGTTGCCGCCTAGCTCAGTACGCTATCTGAAATAGGAGCTACGTAAGTTGAACAAATGTCACAGAATTACGCTGAATTCTTATATTAACCGTCATATAAAATGATCTAATCGGGTCTCTGTTTGCCCTACCCTAGAAGTTTAATAGTGCATTTTACTCGCCATTTCTTGCGCTTTGAGATGCCGCTTAGCACAAGTCGCTATCTGAAATAGGAGCGATGTAAATTGAACAAATGTGATAGAATTTCGCTGAATTCTTATATTAACCTTAACGTAAAATGATCAAAGCGGGTCTTTCTTCGCCCAACCATAGAAGTTTAATAGTGCATTTTACTCGCCATTCCATGCGCTTTGAGATGCCGCTTAGCCCAATACGCTATCTGAAATAGGAGCGACGTAAATTGAACAAATGTGATAGAATTTCGCTGAATTCTTATGTTAACCGTAATATAAAATGATCTAATCGGGTCTCTGATTGCCCTACCCTAGAAGTTTAATAGTGCATTTTACTCACCATTCCACGCGCTTTAAGTTGCCGCCTAGCTCAGTACGCTATCTGAAATAGGAGCTACGTAAGTTGAACAAATGTCACAGAATTACGCTGAATTCTTATATTAACCGTCATATAAAATGATCTAATCGGGTCTCTGTTTGCCCTACCCTAGAAGTTTAATAGTGCATTTTACTCGCCATTTCTTGCGCTTTGAGATGCCGCTTAGCACAAGTCGCTATCTGAAATAGGAGCGATGTAAATTGAACAAATGTGATAGAATTTCGCTGAATTCTTATATTAACCTTAATGTAAAATGATCAAATCGGGTCTTTCTTCGCCCAACCCTAGAAGTTTAATAGTGCATTTTACTCGCCATTCCATGCGCTTTGAGATGCCGCTTAGCCCAATACGCTATCTGAAATAGGAGCGACGTAAATTGAACAAAAGTGATAGAATTTCGCTGAATTCATATTTTAACCTTAATGTAAAATGATCTAATCGGGTCTTTGTTCGCCCTACCCTAGAAGTTTAACAGTGCATTTCACTCGTCATTTCATGCGCTCTGAGTTGCCGCTTAGCCCAATAAGCTATCTGAAATAGGAGCGACGTAAATTGAACAAATGTGATAGAACTTCGCTGAATTCTTATATTAACCGTAATATAAAATGATCTGATCGGGTCTCTGCTTGCCCCACCCTAGAAGTTTAATAGTGCATTTTACTCGCCCTTTCGTGCGCTTTGAGATGCCGCTAAGCCCAATACGCTATCTGATATAGGAGCGACGTAAATTGAACAAATGTGATAGAATTTCGCTGGATTCTTATATTAACCAAAATATAAAATGAACTAATCGGGTCTCTGATTGCCCTATCATAGAAGTTTAATAGTGCGTTTTACTCGCCATTCCACGCGGTTTAAGTTGCCGCCTAGCCCAGTACGCTATCTGAAATAGGAGCTACGTAACTTGAACAAATGTGACAGAATTACGCTGAATTCTTATATTAACCGTAATATAAAATGATCTAATCGGGTCTCTGTTTGCCTTATCCTAGAAGTTTAATAGTGCATTTTACTCGCCATTTCATGCGCTTTGAGATGCCGCCTAGCCCAGTACGCTATCTGAAATAGGAGCGACGTAAATTGAACAAATGTGATAGAATTTCGCTGAATTCTTTTATTTACCATAATGTTAAATGATCTAATCGGGTCTCTGTACGCCCTAGCGTACAAGCTTAATAGTGCATTTTATTCGTCATTTCATGCGCTTTGAGATGCCGCTTAGCCCAATACGCTATCTGAAATAGGAGCGACGCAAATTGAACAAATGTGATAGAATTTCGCTGAATTCTTATATTAACCATAATATAAAATGATGTAATCGGGTCTCTGTTCGCCCTACCCAAGAAGTTAATAGTGCATTTCTCTCGTCATTTCATGCGCTTTGAGATGCCGCTTAGCCCAATAGCTATCTGAAATAGGAGCGACGTAAATTGAACAAATGTGATAGAATTTCCCTGAAATCTTATATTAACCGTAATATAAAATGGTCTAATCGGGTCTCCGTTTGCCTTATCCTAGAAGTTTAATAGTGCATTTTACTCGCCATTCCACGCGCTTTAAGATACCGCCTAGCCCAGTACGCTATCTGAAATAGGAGCTACGTAAGTTGAACAAATGTCACAGAATTACGCTGAATTCTTATATTAACCGTAATATAAAATGATCTATTCGGGTGTCTGTTCGCCCTACCCTAGAAGTTTAATAGTGCATTTCACTCGCCATTCCATGCGCTTTGAGATGCCGCTTAGCCCAGTACGCTATCTGAAATAGGAGCGACGTAAATTGAACAAATGTGATAGAATTTCGCTGAATTCTTATGTTAACCGTAATATAAAATGATCTAATCGGGTCTCTGATTGCCCTACCCTAGAAGTTTAATAGTGCATTTTACTCACCATTCCACGCGCTTTAAGTTGCCGCCTAGCTCAGTACGCTATCTGAAATAGGAGCTACGTAAGTTGAACAAATGTCACAGAATTACGCTGAATTCTTATATTAACCGTAATATAAAATGATCTAATCGGTTCTCTGTTTGCCTTATCCTAGAAGTTTAATAGTGCATTTTACTCGCCATTTCATGCACTTTGAGATGCCGCTTAGCCCAATAAGCTATCTGAAATAGGAGCGATGTAACTTGAACAAATGTGATAGAATTTCGCTGAATTCTTAAATTAACCATAATATGAAATGACCTAATCGGGTATCTGTTTGCCCTACCCTAGAAGTTTAATAGAGCATTTTACTCGTCATTTCATGCGCTTTGAGATGCCGCCTAGCCCAGTACGCTATCTGAAATAGGAGCGACGTAAATTGAACAAATGTGTTAGAATTTCGCTGAATTCTTTTATTTACCATAATGTTAAATGATCTAATCGGGTCTCTGTTCGCCCTAGCGTACAAGCTTAATAGTGCATTTTATTCGTCATTTCATGCGCCTTGAGATGCCGCTTAGCCCAATATGCTATCTGATATAGGAGCGACGTAAATTGAACAAATGTGATAGAATTTCGCTGAATTCTTATGTTAACCGTAATATAAAATGATGTAATCGGCTCTCTGTTCGCCCTACCCAAGAAGTTTAATAGTGCATTTCACTCGTCATTTCATGCGCATTGCGATGCCGCTTAGCCCAATATGCTATCTGAAATAGGAGCGACGTAAGTTGAACAAATGTGACAGAATTACGCTGAATTCTTATATTAACCTTAACGTAAAATGTTCTAATCGGGTCTCTGTTCGCCCTACCCTAGAAGATTAATAGTGCATTTCACTCGTCATTTCATGCGCTTTGAGATGCCGCTTAGCCCAGTACGCTATCTGAAATAGGAGCGATGTAAATTGAACGAATGTGATAGAATTTCGATGAATTCTTGAATTAACCATAATATAAAATGATCTAATCAGGTCTCTGTTCGCCCTAGCCTAGAAGTTTAATAGTGAATTTTATTCGCCACTTCATGCGCTTTGAGATGCCGCTTAGCCCAATACGCTATCTGAAATAGGAGCGGCGTAAATTGAACAAATGTGATAGAATTTCCCTGAAATCTTATAGTAAACAAAATATAAAATGATCTAATCGGGACTCTGATTGTCCTATCACAGAATTTTAGTAGTGCATTTTACTCGCCCTTCCACGCGCTTTGAGATGCCGCCTAGCCCAGTACGATATCTGAAATAGGAGCGACGTAAGTTGAACAAATGTCATAGAATTACGCTGAATTCTTATATTAACCGTAATATAAAATGATCCATTCGGGTCTCTGTTCGCCGTACCCTAGAAGTTTAACAGTGCATGTCACTCGCCAATCCATGCGCTTTCAGATGCCGCTTAGCCCAATACGCTATCTGAAATATCAGCGACGTAAATTGAACAAATGTGAGAGAATTTCGCTGAATTCTTATATTAACCTTAATGTAAAATGTTCTAATCGGGTCTCTGTTCGCCCTACCCTAGAAGGTTAATAGTGCATTTCACTCGTCATTTCATGCGCTTTGAGATGCCGCTTAGCCCAGTACGCTATCTGAAATAGGAGCATTGTAAATTGAACAAATGTGATAGAATTTCGATGAATTCTTTTATTATCCGTAATGTAAAATGATCTAATCAGGTCTCTGTTCGCCTTACCCTAGAAGTTTAATAGTGCATTTTACTCGCCATTTCATGCGCTTTGAGATGCAGCTTAGCCCAATACGCTATCTGCAATAGGATCGACGTAAATTGAACAAATGTGATAGAATTTCGCTGAATTCTTAAATAAACCATAATATAAAATGATCTAAACTGGTCTCTGTTTGCCCTACCCTAGAAGTTTAATAGTGCATTTTACTCGCCAGTTCTTGCGCTTTGAGATACCGCTTAGCCCAATACGCTATCTGAAATAGGAGCAACGTAAATTGAACAAATGTGATAGAATTTCGCAGAATTCTTAAATTAACCATAATATGAAATGATCTAATCGGGTCTCCGTTCGCCTTACCCTAGAAGTTTAATAGTGCATTTTACTCGGCATTTCATGCGCTTTGAGATGCCGCTTATCCCAATACGCTATCTGAAATAGGAGCGACGTAAATTAAACAAATGTGATAGAATTTCGCTGAATTCTTATATTATCCAAAATATAAAATGATCTAATTGGGTCTCTGATTGCCCTATCATAGAAGTTTAATAGTGCATTTTACTCGCCATTGCACGCGGTTTAAGTTGCTGCCTAGCCCAGTACGCTATCTGAAATAGGAGCTACGTAAGTTGAACAAATGTGACAGAATTACGCTGAATTCTTATATTAACCGTAATATAAAATGACCTAATCGGGTCTCTGTTTGCCCTACCCTAGAAGTTTAATAGTGCATTTTACTGGCCATTTCTCGCGCTTTGAGATGCCGCTTAGCCCAGTACGCTATCTGAAATAGGAGCGACGTAAATTGAACAAATGTGATAGAATTTTGCTGAATTCTTAAATTAACCATAATATGAAATGACCTAATCGGGTCTCTGTTTGCCCTACCCTAGAAGTTTAATAGTGCATTTTACTCGCCATTTCTTGCGCTTTGAGATGCCGCTTAGCCCAATACGCTATCTGAAATATCAGCGACGTAAATTGAACAAATGTGAGAGAATTTCGCTGAATTCTTAAATTAACCATAATATAAAATGATCTAATGTGGTCTCTGTTTGCCCTACCCTAGAAGTTTAATAGTGCATTTTACTCGCCATTTCTTGCGCTTTGAGATGCCGCTTAGCACAAGTCGCTATCTGAAATAGGAGCGATGTAAATTGAACAAATGTGATAGAATTTCGCTGAATTCTTATATTAACCTTAATGTAAAATGATCTAATCGGGTCTTTGTTCGCCCTACCCTTGAAGTTTAATAGTGCATTTTACTCGCCACTTCATGCGCTTTGAGATTCCGCTTAGCCCAATAAGCTATCTGAAATAGGAGCGACGTAAATTGAACAAATGTGATAGAATTTCGCTGAATTCTTATATTAACCAAAATATAAAATGATCTAATCGGGTCTCTGATTGCCCTACCATAGAAGTTTAAGAGTGCATTTTACTCGCCATTCCACGCGCTTTAAGTTGCTGCCTAGCCCAGTACGCTATCTGAAATAGGAGCTACGTAAGTTGAACAAATGTGACAGAATTACGCTGAATTCTTATATTAACCGTAATATAAAATGATCTAATCGGGTCTCTGTTTGCCCTACCCTAGAAGTTTAATAGTGCATTTTACTGGCCATTTCTTGCGCTTTGAGATGCCGCTTAGCCCAGTACGCTATCTGAAATAGGAGCGACGTAAATTGAACAAATGTGATAGAATTTTGCTGAATTCTTAAATTAACCATAATATGAAATGACCTAATCGGGTCTCTGTCTGCCCTACCCTAGAAGTTTAATAGTGCATTTTACTCGTCATTCCACGCGCTTTAAGATGCCGCCTAGCCCAATACGCTATCTGAAATAGGAGAAACGTAAATTGAACAAACGTGATAGAATTTCGCTGAATTCTTAAATTAACCATAATATAAAATGATCTAATGGGGTCTCTGTTTGCCCTACCCTAGAAGTTTAATAGTGCATTTTACTCGCCATTTCTTGCGCTTTGAGATGCCGCTTAGCCCAATACGCTATCTGAAATATCAGCGACGTAAATTGAACAAATGTGAGAGAATTTCGCTGAATTCTTAAATTAACCATAATATAAAATGATCTAATGTGGTCTCTGTTTGCCCTACCCTAGAAGTTTAATAGTGCATTTTACTCGCCATTTCTTGCGCTTTGAGATGCCGCTTAGCACAAGTCGCTATCTGAAATAGGAGCGATGTAAATTGAACAAATGTGATAGAATTTCGCTGAATTCTTATATTAACCTTAATGTAAAATGATCTAATCGGGTCTTTGTTCGCCCTACCCTAGATGTTTAATAGTGCATTTTACTCGCCACTTCATGCGCTTTGAGATTCCGCTTAGCCCAATAAGCTATCTGAAATAGGATCGACGTAAATTGAACAAATGTGATAGAATTTCGCTGAATTCTTATATTAACCAAAATATAAAATGATCTAATCGGGTCTCTGATTGCCCTATCATAGAAGTTTAATAGTGCATTTTACTCGTCATTCCACGCGCTTCAAGATGCCGCCTAGCCCAGTACGCTATCTGAAATAGGAGCGACGTAAATTGAACAAATGTGATAGAATTTTGCTGAATTCTTAAATTAACCATAATATAAAATGATGTAATCGGGTCTCTGTTCGCCCTACCCAAGAAGTTTAATAGTGCGTTTCTCACGTCATTTCATGCGCTTTGAGATGCCGCTTAGCCCAATAGCTATCAGAAATAGGAGCGACGTAAATTGAACAAATGTGATAGAATTTCCCTGAAATCTTATATTAAACAAAATATAAAATGATCTAAACGGGACTCTGATTGCCCTATCATATAAGTTTAGTAGTGCATTTTGCTCGCCCTTCCACGCGCTTTAAGATGCCGCCTAGCCCAGTACACTATCTGAAATAGGAGCGACGTATGTTGAACAAATGTGATAGAATTACGCTGAATTCTTATATTAACCGTAATATAAAATGATCTAATCGGGTCTCTGTTTGCATTACCATAGAAGATTAATGGTGAATTTTACTCGCCATTTCTTGCGCTTTGAGATGCCACTTAGCCCAATACGCTATCTGAAATAGGAGAAACGTAAATTGAACAAACGTGATAGAATTTCGCTGAATTCGTAAATTAACCATAATATAAAATGATCTAATGGGGTCTCTGTTTGCCCTACCCTAGAAGTTTAATAGTGCATTTTACTCGCCATATCTTGCGCTTTGAGATGCCGCTTAGCCCAATACGCTATCTGAAATAGGAGCGACGTAAATTGAACAAATGTGATAGAACTTCGCTGAATTCTTATATTAACCGTAATATAAAATGATCTTATCGGGTCTCTGATTGCCCCACCCTAGAAGTTTAATAGTGCATTTTACTCGCCCTTTCGTGCGCTTTGAGATGCCCCTTAGCCCAATACGCTATCTGAAATAGGAGCGACGTAAATTGAACAAATGTGATAGAATTTCGCTGGATTCTTATATTAGCCAAAATATAAAATGAACTAATCGGGTCTCTGATTGCCCTATCATAGAAGTTTAATAGTGCATTTTACTCGTCATTCCACGCGGTTTAAGTTGCCGCCTAGCCCAGTACGCTATCTGAAATAGGAGCTACGTAACTTGAACAAATGTGACAGAATTACGCTGAATTCTTATATTAACCGTAATATAAAATGATCTAATCGGGTCTCTGTTTGCCTTATCCTAGAAGTTTAATAGAGCATTTTACTCGTCATTTCATGCGCTTTGAGACGCCGCTTAGCCCAATACGCTATCTGAAATAGGAGCGACGCAAATTGAACAAATGCGATAGAATATCGCTGAATTCTTATATTAACCATAATATAAAATGATGTAATCGGGTCTCTGTTCGCCCTACCCAAGAAGTTTAATAGTGCATTTCTCTCGTTATTTCATGCGCTTTGAGATGCCGCTTAGCCCAATAGCTATCTGAAATAGGAGCGACGTAAATTGAACAAATGTGATAGAATTTCCCTGAAATCTTATATTAACAGTAATATAAAATGATCTAATCGGGTCTCTGTTTGCATTACCCTCGAAGTATAATAGTGCATTTTACTCGCCTTTCCACGCGCTTTAAGATGCCGCCTATCCGAGTACGCTATCTGAAATAGGAGCGACGTAAGTTGAACAAATGTGATAGAATAACGCTGAATTCTTATATTAACCGTAATATAAAATGGTCTAATCGGGTCTCCGTTTGCCTTATCCTAGAAGTTTATTAGTGCATTTTACTCGTCATTCCATGCGCTTTGAGATGCCGCTTAGCCCAATACGCTATCTGAAATAGGAGCGATGTAAGTTGAACAAATGTGATAGAATTTTGCTGAATTCTTAAATTGACCATAATATAAAATGATGTAATCGGGTCTCTGTTCGCCCTACCCAAGAAGTTTAATAGTGCATTTCTCTCGTCATTTCATGCGCTTTGAGATTCCGCTTAGCCCAATAGCTGTCTGAAATAGGAGCGACGTAAATTGAACAAATGTGATAGAATTTCCCTGAAATCTTATATTAAAGAAAATATAAAATGATCTAAACGGGACTCTGATTGCCCTATCATAGACGTTTAGTAGTGCATTTTACTCGCCCTTCCACGCGCTTTAAGATGCCGCCTAGCCAGTACACTATCTGAAATAGGAGCGACGTAAATTGAAAAAATGTGATAGAATTTCGCTGAATTCTTATATTAACCAAAATATAAAATGATCTAATGGGGTCTCTGTTTGCCCTACCCTAGAAGTTTAATAGTGCATTTCACTCGCCATTTCTTGCGCTTTGAGATGCCGCTTAGCCCAATACGCTATCTGAAATAGGAGCGACGTAAAATGAGCAAATGTGATAGGATTTCGCTGAATTCTTAAATTAACCATAATATAAAATGATATAATCGGGTCTCTATGTGCCGAACCCTAGAAGCTTAATAGTGCATTTTACTCGCCATTTCTTGCGCTTTGAGATGCAGCTTAGCCCAATACGCTATCTGAAATAGGAGCGACGTAAATTGAACAAATGTGATAGAATTTCCCTGAAATGTTATAGTAAACAAAATATAAAATGATCTATTCGGAACTCTCATTGCCCTATCATAGAAGCTTAGAAGTGCATTTTACTCGCCCTTCCACGCGTTTTAAGATGCCGCCTAGCCCAGTACGCTATCTGAAATAGGAGAGACGTTAGTTGAACAAATGTGATAGAATTACGCTGAATTCTTATATTAACCGTGATATAAAATGATGAATTCGGGTGTCTGTTCGCCCTACCCTAGAAGTTTAATAGTGCATTTCACTCGCCATTCCATGCGCTTTGAGATGCCGCTTAGCCCAATACGCTATCTGAAATAGGAGCGACGTAAATTGAACAAATGTGATAGAATTTCGCTGAATTCTTATGTTAACCGTAATATAAAATGATCTAATCGGGTCTCTGTTTGCCCTACCCTAGAAGTTTAATAGTGCATTTTACTC